>PVJO010001764.1:36548-161297 GCA_004026905.1 Hystrix cristata | reverse complement strand
ATAAAAATTCATTACATTTCTAGACTCTATTTGTAAGAGGCCAGAAATGAATAGTTTAAAAAGAAATAATTTACATAATGCCCCCCTAATTTAAAACCTAGAAACTAACTTTTTAAAAGTTTAGTATAGCTTTACAGAGAATATTATGAAATGTTATCAAAAGACGGTAGAGAGGATTTGAGAGTGTAGCTCAATGGTAGAGGGCTTACCTAGCATGTGTGGGGCTTGGTTTCAATTCCCAGCCCAGAAAAAAGAAAAGAAGATAATAAAGAAATGTAAGTGCAAAAATATCCATGTTTAGGATTATAAAGACATTTATTCTTCTAAACAAATCTGTAAATTTAACACCAAGACACTCAGACTCCCGATAGGTTTACATGTGTCTACAAAAATCTACATCAAAACAGAAGATGCCTTGACATTTATGAAGAACAGCAAAGTAGAGGGACTTGCCTTACCATACATACATCAAGACTGTTTGTCTGCTGAGCCTGGTGGCACATACCTGTAATTCCATCATTCTGGCAGGCTGAGGCAGGAGGATTGAAAGTTCAAGCTCAGCCCAGACAATGGTGGAATATTATGCAGCAAGGAACATGAAGTAAATGACCCATAGCCGTGTGCATCAGCAAGAATGATCACCTGTCACATAGAGCTAAAGGAAAAAACAAGCTGAGAAAGAATATATACTGTATATTCCAGGGAAATAATGTTCAAAAACAGGAACTAAACAACATGCTGTTTAAAGATGCACTGTGCATTGGTGTGTCATGAGAGAGGAAGGAGGCGGATTCAGGATGGATGCCAGAGAAATTCTATGCAGCTGACAGTGTCCTGGTTCTCCAACCCAGTAGACAACATCCAGATGTCCATTTCATTCTTCATCAGCCTGTACAGAGGTCTGCTTACTCTTTTGCATGCTTGTCGTACTTCGCATTTTAAGAAGTTCTTAGTAAAGCAGTGCCCTCAAATACGAGGCTTCCCGTGTGGCCCAGCACCCCTTGTTGGCACACAGAGGGGAAGTGGGAGACTTGGCCCCACCCCTGGGGAAGCAGAAAAAGCAGAGTGGACATCACTTCTTTGGAGTGGTATGTGCCTCTGTGTGTGTGTGTGTGTGTGTGTGTGTGTGTGTGTGTGTAGATGGGTGGTACTGAGGACGGAACCCAGGGCTCTGGCACTGAGCTACAGCCCCAGCCCTTTTTATTTTTTATTTTGAGACAGAGTCACTAAGTTGCCCAGACTGGGCTCAGACATGCGATCCTCCTGCCTCAGCCTCCCAGAACGCTGGAATTACAAGTGTACACTATCACACACAGCTGGCATCGGATTTTGGAAAATGAAAGGCGTGCCCATACACGAAATCCACACATCTTCAGATAGGAGCAGAGATTTTATCACCAGAGCACCTTGCCCTTGAGCAGAACCTCCTGAAAACTGAGGCGGATGCCCATGGTCCTTACTCATTTCCACAGAGAGTAAGAGCCTTGCTAAGATGACCTTACTGAACCAAACAGCCCAAGTACTCGATAACTGGATTTCAAGTCCATTAGACCAGGAGTCCTGTCCTGACTTAGGTATTTACTGGCTAGTAAGTCCCTATGAGAAAAAAACCGAACCTCAGTTGCCACATCTGCAAAATGGGGACAATAACAGTTCTTTTGGCAGGGCTTGGCTGGGAAGCTTGAATGCGGTGACACAGCAAGGTCACCCTGCCTGGCACAGGGCTTGCCTGGCTTTTGGGCTGTGCATTTCCCCCAGGGGTGGGGGGGCTCGCTTTCTCAGCTCCACAGCTCCCGCTGAGACCCGCAGTGCGCAGGGTGGAAACCCCAGCAGGGTCCCCAAGGCCACTCATGGAAAACGGTTCGCGCTCTGCCCCGGGAGGCTTTCCCGAGCCACAGCCGTCGTGAGGACCCTTGCAACCCTCAAGGACTCCCTAAAAGTGGCGATAATTCCTCCCGATCTAATTGTACAGATATTGCCTTTCTCAAAAAAGGACTTTCAAAGGAGAAGCGCAGAACTAACCAGGAAACTGGAGTCTGCCAAGGAGGGCACTAGAGGCCTGTCCCCTTCCCGCTCCTTCCTGCCACATCCCTGCAGACAGCCACACCTGTCACCGAGATCGGGCCTTTGTGCCCTGCGCTGGGAAAATATTCCTTCTTCCTCCTTCTTCTTACCAAATAAGGAAAGTCGGTGCAATAACAGCCACTTCACAGTGCATCCAATTTTCAACACTCTTCTCGTACCGAGAGCGCTAGGGTGCTTCTGGCTAAATTCATTACAATTCGTGATCTTCTTCTTCCTGCTTAGTTCATTTGCCTTCTGTGGCAAACGTCTTGGAATTAAAAAATATCACCATCATCTGGAGTTGGAACGCTGATCGCCCTGCGCTGCAGAGTCTCGTGGGCTCTCCCCATCGGTAGGATCAAGTCCAGTTTTCTGGTCGTGTCTAAGCCCCAAGCCCCTGACCAGGCTCCTCCCCTCTACCTGCTCCCCTCTTTTCCTCATCCCTCCCTCCTTCTTCATTTATCCATGTCGTTGCACATTGAACTGGGTCTCATGAACCTGTGTCATAGGCTTCCATTCCTTACAGCTCTGTACAAATCGTATCTCCACCTGGGTAGCTCTTCTCTACATTGTGCCTGAAAAACTCTACAGCATCCTTCAAGACCCACGTCTTCAAGGCCCTTCCCAACTCACTCCCATCATAACAGCTACCGTTTATCTGTACACCCACCAGCTCCCAACCAGCATATCAAAATCACCTGGGGAGCTCTCTAAAAATATATTTTCCTGGGTCTCATGCCAGGAATCTATGAAGTCAGAATCTCGGGGCTGAAACGGTGTGTCCAAGAGGCTCATGGGTGATTCTGAGGTGCAGCAATGGCTGAGACGCTGTGCCTGTTAGGGAGCAGCAGAGACTCCAGGTCTGGGAGCCAGACACTCTGGGTTCGAAGCCCAGCTCTGCCCCTAGCTTTCTGCTAGCCTGGCCTGTGATCGGTCTCTTGACTTCTCTGCACATCTACACAGCAGGGAGGCAGATGAGGACAGGTGTGCCTGCTTCCGGGGGTTGCTGTGAGTTTTAAATGAGTTACTACAGGAAGTACTCAGTAAATGTTAACCATTATCATGTCTCTCTAGTATTCATTTCAAATAACCCTGAAATATTTCACAACGTGGGATCTCAGGTCCAGAGACGCAAAGCAGAGTGGACTCACGCCCAGATCTGTCTAGCCTCGAATCTCCTTCCATTCCAATAACCTGTGCTGTGCTTTGTGTCTACGATGGGGACTCACACTGAAACGGCTTATCTTTTGGCTGGGCCATTTGACATCCAGTGGTGGGTAGGGCCCGCATCTTGGACATCTCTATATCCTGAATACTTAGTACAACAGATGTCATCTAGCAGGCCCTCAACAAGCGTCGGCTAAAACAAGAATGAAGAGAAGAAGAGAGGGAGACTCCATCGAGCAAGAGCACACCAAGAGTCCCAAGCTGCCCCTCGGGCCTGGACCTGCGCCACACGGCAGCGTGGGAGATTGCCCTGAGGAGTGCCGGCTGCCTCCTCTGTACCCCTGAACTGCTGCAAGGGTCTTACTACCCTGCGGATGAGCAAACTGCAGCAGAGGGTGCTGATGTTCATGAACTGCTTGACTTTCTTCATTCTTTCATTTGTATAGCCCATTGCGTGTGTTAAACATATACATAGAGAGAGAATATATATTTGCATTCTACTTGTCTTTTAATATAGTAAGCTACTTCCAAATCACCCATAAACACCTATGTCTTAGTCAATTCGGGCTGCCATAAGAAAGATATCACAGTCTGTGTGCCTTAAACAATGGAAATGTGCTTCTCATCACTCTGAAGGCTGGCAAGCCCAACGTTCCTGTTGAAGACTCTTTTCCTGGACTGTGAATAACTGCTTTCTTGCTTTATCCTGGAGAGAGACAGAAAGAGAGAGACAGGCAGACAGACAGATGGCAGGCAGGCAGGCAGAGACAGAAGGAGGAGGAAGAGGAGGCGGAGGCGGCCAGGGGGAAGATCTCTTTAATATCTCTTCTTATAAGGGCGCTAATTCCATTCCTGAGGGCTCCACCCTTGTGACCTAACTCCCTCCCAAAAGTTCCATCTCCAGACACCATCACAATGGGGATTAGTCTCAGCCTCTGAAGGGGAGGAGCAAATATTCAGATTTAATGTAGTTTTCTTACTGAAGTTGTTTTTATTCAAATTTACCTCCTTGGGGGAACGCTGGGATTCCTATTTGCTGGTGCCTTGTAATGAATAGAAATTTAAAATATATCTACACGGAGTTTATCTTTAAGAAGATTTTAAGAATGTGTGTTTGTGTGCTTACTTGTTTGTTTGAAAGCAGATGTGTCAAGAGTGTGAGTTGTGGGCACTTCACCCACCCAGTGGGGCTGCATAGATGGCCGAGGTAGCAGCAGCAGCACTTAGATTCATGAAGAGGACTCATTCTCTGAAGGGTTGGACTCAGGTGAGCACGGCGCCTGCTGGCTGGGGGAGTGGCGGTGCCTCCGCAGGGGCTGGACATGGAGCCTGAGGGCCTGTCCCACCTAGCCCAGGGTGCTCTGTGCTGAGGGACCTGTGTTAGAGCTGGCTGCTGGTGAAGAGTGAAGGACCAGGGTCAAGATCACCCACCATCAGGTTCCCAACCTCCACATCACTGCCTCACCTTTTTAAGTGTTATTTTTTGCTTTGTCTGTTGCCATAGTTTGGATCGGGGATGTTCCTCAAAGGCCTGTGTGCTGAAGGCTTAGTCCCCGAATCGTACAGTCAGGGCATAGTAGAACCTTTGTGAGCTGGGAGAAGAACGAGGAAGTTAGGTCACTGATTGGGGACATGCCCTTGAAGGAGATATTGGGACCTTAGCCCCCGCTCCTTCCCAACCATCACGAGGTGAACAGCCTCCTTTGCCACACACTCCCATCACGCCGTACTGTGCGGCAATAGGCCTTGTAGCCATACAACTACAAACTGAAACCTCTAAAACCAGGAGCCAAAACTTTTAAGCTATCTCAGGTTACTTTGTTATAGTATCACAAAGCCAACTAACACATCTGATATAAGCTTTTCTGTTTCTGGTCTTTCTTTTACCACATTCCGTTCTCCCAGTGCTTCTATTTTCCCTGTAGGCTCACACTCTCTAAGAGTTAGAATGTATACAAGACAAGCAAGAGTGGGCTAAAGCCCAGGGCTTGACCTTCTACTGTCCAGATAAGCCAGGCGGCAGGGGTAGGCAGGTCCTGGGCCTCTCAGTGCACAGTTTGGTCCACACTCCCTATTCCCAGCACCCTGCCAGGTAAGCCCACTGCTAAGGGAACTATCTATCTCCCAGAGCTACTTCTCTTTAAATGCTTAGTTGTAACCACTTTCATGGAAGAATATGTGAAAACACTCAGAAACCCTCAGGTCTGGGGCAGGCTCTGGACGTTCGACACGTTTCTCTTTGGAGGCGGCCACTCCAGGCAGCAGGTGAGACCCATCTGGAACCAGAAGTGGCCAGCACGGCTGAGATCTCTGAATTGGAAGGACCCCCAGCTTGCCCACCTCTGTCCCTCCAAGGAGGCCTCTCTGGCTGCATTTTAAAGCCACGCGTGAGCAAGCCTGTTCAGTTTGAACCAACAAGTGTGACAACCCCAAAGGAGAAGCTGGAGCAGACAGAGCCTGGCCAAGGGAGGAAGCATTTGATTCTGCCAGATTGGACACTGTGGTTGTCTCTCTCTCTTTCCATCCTCCTCCATGTCCTATCCCTTCTTCACAAATACTTAGAATAAAATCCATCCTTGCTGCTGACAGATCAGGTTTAATCTTTCATGTAAGATGGGGGTGGGGTACCGTGTTGGAGGAAAGTTGTGCTTGCGTAGTATATATAGAACGGATCTTCAGTACCTCCCAGGCTGACATAGGAGGGACTCAGCGATTCCTAGAGCCTGTAGCCAGGTCATTAATTCTCTGATTCACTGGGAGAGGGAGCCCATCAGTTTTGATTTCCTTATTTACTGCCATAGACAAACTGTGTCCTTTCTCCATGGGCGAGTTAATGGATTTCATAATTACTTCTGCCTTATTTTCACATCATATTCCAGTTTCAGGGTTGGAGTTTGGTGATTGAAATGCCTATAACATCAATATTTTATTTCCAAAGACATTTCAATTTTAAAGGACTAGCCCAAACAATCATGTCCCCTCACATACAAGTACACCTGATTATTCCAGTTTGGCAGTTTTCTTCATTACTTTCAAACAGAGGAACTTTGAAAATGAATTATTATTGCTAAACTCTTAAAAATTAAAAGCATCACACAGGTGCTTGGGCATTGTTTTGTATGTTTAGGGATCACGTGATTCAGAGAAACAGTCAGTCCCTTCTTCTTTGAGAGGAGCCAGTGGATGGAGAAAGGGTTTGGAGTCAGACTGACCGGGCTTTACATCCCAGCCCCCCGCTTACTAGGCTGCGTCGTCATGAAACTTGTTTAAGCATTTGGTTTTAGTGTGACACTGAGGATCCAACTCAGTGCCTCATGCATACTAGGCAAGCATTGTGCCCCTGAGCTATGCCCCCAGCCCCAAGTTATTTAAGCTTCTGAATCTCAGTTTTCTCATCTGCAAAATGGAGACGGTAACACCTGTGTCAAAGGGCTGCTAAGGACTAAAGAAATGTGGTTGTGTAAAGCAGTGATTATTCAAAGTGGCATCAGCAACACCTGAAAACTTATAAAACACATATAAGCATGTAAACCTAGGCTTGTCAGAAGCCCGGGGGTGAGACCCAGAGTCTGTGTTTTAACCTGTCCCTCCAGGGGACTCTGTGGCTGGAGCAAGGTGGAGAAGTCCTGGTTTAAAGCACAGAGCACACAGCAGGCGCACAAGGGTTCTTTCTTCCGTATTGTCTTTAACCCCAGCAACCCTTTGCATCTAACAACTTGCACATAAAATGAGCCAGCAAGGTCAGTCTGCTTGCCCACTTGTAGGTACCACGAGTCTGGACCTAACAAGCCCAACAAGGGTAGGTGCTGACCATCCAAAACCATCACACGATTCACCCCGAAAATGTCATCATCCATGAAGCACGCTGAAGACAGGATGGGCAGGTAACATCGTGCACCATTTTATGGGGGTTCCCTTAGAGGAAGCGACCTGAGCCCTGTTTTCATTTCAGGAAAAACTAGGTCTTTCCAATTCCTAAACAGAGCTGGGGCCCTAGTTGGGCTGGAGCCCTGACTAAATGCTGCCATCCTGTGGGCAGAACGAGACACAGTGCGTGACTATCCGGTCCCTCCAACCAGTGCTGCCCGGGCGTTGGCAGCACACCAGGCCCAGGACTGGCCAGGCAGGGTAGGGGTGCAGCCACCGAGGGCTGGGCATCCCGTGCCCACATTGGTTCCGCCGAGTGGAGCAGAGCCCTGGGGAGGGGGGTGCTTGCTCCAGAGTGCTGAAAAGACTATTTAAATACACAATCTGCTCTCTGAAGGCAGCAGAGAATTCGCGGAACTATTTATAAAATTTCACAGAACAAAAATGTACGGATTTTTAAAATGAGAAACTGAAAATTAAGAGTGATTAAAAAATGCTGCGCAAAGGCTCAGTTTCTAATTATAGTCTCCTAATGGGGAAAACAGGGACTGGATTCACTTCTTGCTCTGTAAGAGCTCCCATTGATAAATCAGGGCTCTCATCTGTATCTGTTCACGCCGCATGATTTAATATTCTGGGAGGATTCTTCATTTTAACAGAAAATACCACCCTTTGAGCAAATGCAATTAGCTAAATTCTATATATTACCTAATTCAATCTTTCAGAAAAGTAAAAAATATTTACTACCAAGACAAATTGGTGAATAATGGAGCGTATCAAAAAGACACCAGGAACACTTCTGTGGAATGAAATGTTGCTCAGTGGCAGAACTGAAAATACAGTTAATGAAGATCATTAAAAAAAAAAAAAGGAAGCTAGTATGAAGACATTCTCAGTGGCCAAATTAGGGTGTCAAAATAAATTATGAAGTAACAGATGACAGCCCATTGAATAAAGCAGGAAACATGAGTCTAGGAATAAATACAAAGTATGATGAAGAATATGACATGTCCATAGTTTTCAAATACTACTCCACAAAACATTAGCTGCAAAGGGGGAACGCGCACCTTTACGGTGAACAGTGGCAGACACCACGTAAACAATTGCTAATGGGGTGAGTCAGAATCTTGTCCCACCTGTTAGCTCCTGGGGTGCAGTGGGGACACGGCCCCACTCCCGAAGGTGTGCAAGCTGTGTCTAGCATGAGGAACTAGTGTGAACTCAAGGTGAGAGACAGCTTGCAGGTAACCTGTCGTCTTCGGTAGTACCCAAATCATTAAAGTCCAGCAAAGCCTGAGGAACTGTTCCAGGCCAAAGGAGAGCAGAGGCCAAGAGCTAAGTGCACCACATAACGAACCGGATTTTTCAGCTGTAAAGACCCTGATCGGGACGAGTGGCAACGCTTGAAAAGGGTTTGAGTGTTCAGTGGTAGCTACACATTGATGTTAATTTCCTGCAGTTAATGACTGCACTATGGTTATGTGGGAAAGGTCCTTGTTTGCAGGAATTACACACTAAATCTGTGATGGCGAACCTTTTAGAGACGAGTGCCCAGACTGCCACCCAAAACCCACTTATTTATCGCAAAGCGCCAACCCTGCAATTAAACCTGAATATTGAGGTGTCAATTCAGAAAAAACAACTCGTATATTAGCGTCTTTTGGCTTAAAAGAAAAACAAATAACACATGTGCCATCACTGCACTAAGGCATCTGGAGGACAACTGGAGCGTTGGGTTGAAAGTCTCCATTGTGAAGGGGTTCCTTGTACTAGTAACTTATTTGTAAATTTGTGATTTTAAAATTAACAGTAACCCCCCCAATCTTAGCAATTCTGGAATCAGATTCTTTGGAATCTGATCTAGTGATTTGAATTCTCTGCGCCTTAATTTGCATATTTGTACAATGGTAGGTTTGTGGTTTGGATCAAAAATGCTCCCAAAAGGCTCACGTGTTCAGAGGTGGAGGTTTTGGAAGGTGATTAGATCATGGGTGCTAACCTCATCAATGGATTGACCCACTGATGAGCTGACAGCTGCACGCACAGTTAGGAGGTGGGGCCTGGCTGGGGGAGAGTGTCTCTCTGGCTCCTCCTCTGCTCTTTGCTTCTGGGCTGTCTTGAGTTAAGCAGTTTTCCTTGTCCCACCCTTCGGCCACGATGTCTCTGACTTGGAGATGGCTAACCATGAGCTGCAACCTCCAAAATCATGATCCAAAATAAACCTCTCTTCCTGTAAGTTGTTTTTTCCCAGACAGGTAATATATAGGTAGTATAAGGACAAAGTAAAATTTCCCCTCCACCTTCTGACAGTTCACTGAAATTAACTGATAATAGACAGATTAAACAGGAGAAAAGGTTAATGTATTAACATTGAAAAGGAGGAGAATCACAAGAGTGTGGTTACCGGAAGCCCAATATGCTTCATCAGCTTCACAAGGTGCAGAGCTCTTTTCTGCAGGGGAAAGGAGAATGGGGACTGTGGCTAACTTTGAGTGGTCATAAATGCTTATTAAGGGAATGAATGGCCAGGGAGGCAAAAATTAGCTCGTAAAATGATTCTCTTTGGAATCTGAATACATTGGAGGGACAGACATTTCCTTGTTACAAAAGTCCCTCCTGGTGGGTGGGTGTGGAAGGCAACTCTGTGCCCGTGTATGGCCTGGTCTTAATGCAGATACCAAATTCCAGGGATCGCCTCTCCCTGCACTTGAAGAGAGAAACCAGATAAGTTTAGAGGACAGTCTCTAAGTGTATCAGCATGTCAAATCACCATCTTTGGGGTGTTTTTTTCTGAGCCTCTTATTAGTATAACTGCTACTGCGTAAGGCTATTGAGAACAGTAAATGTTACATAGCAATAGGGTAACATAATTTACAGTAATAAGAGTCATTTAATTCATTACCCAAAGTACGGTACTTTTGAGAGTAGGAAGGGTGTCACGTGCTAACTCTCCAAAGAGGTCATTAAGACAACCTGTTGATCAGGAGCGCTAAATACACTGCTTAATGCGACAAGGAAGACCATTACCCTGAGAGTCTTTGCAGCGTCTCAGGAGGAGGAGGTTTGGGTAGGACGTGCATAGGTTTGGAGAGTCTGGTTTAAATTCAGTCTTTCAATGCAGGGGCCTGGGGGAATGATTGGAATTGTGCAAAATTCATGATGTAATATGTAAGAGGTACGATGGGAAAGTGTGGTGACTATTTAAATTCCTCCCAAAATTTATTACGGTAAAAGACACATTGCATTAATCCTCCTCAAAATACTCTGTCACTCCAAATGCACTTCTCCCATTGTTCTTGCCACTTTTTGAAGCAGTTCTAAGTCTTCTTTCGTTGAGTATCTTTAGTTGCACTGTCGTGGCTGCCTTGATGTCCTGAATTGATGCAAAACATTTACCTTTCATGGTCATTTTGACTTTGAGGAAGAGCCAGAAGGTGCTTGGTGCCAGATCCAGTGACTAAGGTGATGGTTTCGCAAGTCTGCCTTTCCACTGGATGACACTCAGCAGCAGCATTCACTGTATGTTTGTTCATACCTCTTAAGGACACAAAAGGGAACTTCCAGAACTTGTTCAAAAGGTGGCAAGGACAATGGGATAAATCTGAAGTGGGAGGAGACAGTTAATGGCAGTGTGTCTTACTGTAATACATTTTTAAAAATTTGAACACTTGCCAAATATTTTGATCACCCCTTGTAGTTTAGGATTGGAAGATGCAAGCAAGAGAGGTTTTTGAAGCCAACCCTGAGGAGTAAACTGTCTTTTGATGAACCGGAAGAAAGGCCTCCTACCCCAAGAAGGGACCATTAACCTGATGAGGGTGGTAGAGTCTTATATTCCGATAAATGGATTTTCTAGAAGTTCCGAAAACAAACAACAAAGATATTTGCAACTTCATCTTCCTGGGCAGGAGTTTCCTGGAATTCAAGTCATGTTGATGTAGTTTTGGTTCTTAATTCTATTAAACTATGTGGCACACCAGTCATCCTACCCACCACCAGCAGACACTACGAACATATACTGTCCATTTTGTTTTAAATTTGTCACCCAATAAAGTTTTACAATTTTCTTTGTAATAGGCTGAGATTTATTTATTCCCATATATGCCTAACATGGTTTTGCCCTTGTCAATGGTATCTTTAAAGCCTTGCTTCTCCTTTCCGAGTTGATAGGCTGAAGTGCAGCTATTAACAAAATGTCCTGTTTTATCACCGGCCCAAATGCCCAGCCACTTCGGTATTCCAGCGTTCAAGGAAAAACACACACACCATCCAGGCGGCAGCCTACTGTCAGAACAGCAAATTTAGCGAGTTCCTGCCTCCTTTCTTCAGGAACAGCAGGACCAGCCCCCGGCGATGCTGAAGCTGTAATTCCCTGTAGGGGGCGCGCTGTTCACAACCTCCAAGGTGGCTGAGAAAAGGCTAACATGCTGCGGGAAAGGCCATGGCCCTGAGAGGTCTCTCTCCAGGAGGTGGAGGAATATTCGTTAGAATGTAATTTAGAGTTAGCAACACACGATGAGGCCTTTGCTTTAGGGAAACGTGTTACTCCTTTGCTGTCTGAAACTGCACATTTCTACATCTCACTAACTGCTGTGTGGTGGCTGGCTGAGATCAGGGAGGGAGGAAGCTGCTCAGTGGAATTTGCACAGAAAGGACTGAGCCTTGGGCGGCCAGCATGGTGGTGACTGCGTATCAGTTCTAAAGAATGAAGGAACTTTTCAAAACCAGCTCACATCCTTGCTTTGTGGGCGGATCCCACCCCTTTCCCTTTCCAAATCCCTTTTCTACTGATTTCATTTGATCTTCACACTCTATGAAGTAAGCATGAAGGATATTGTTGGCCTGGTTTTATAGATGTGGAAACTGAGGCTCTGGTGGTTTCAAGACTTGATTTGGGAGTGTCTTAGCTACCTTTCTCGTTGCTGAGACAAAATACCCAACAAAATAGCCAGTATCCAAAATTGAGAGAGGAAAGGGTTTAATTTCTGCTCACAGTTCATGGCAGGCAGAAGGTAGCAAAGCAGTGAAGTAGTGAAGCAACAGCAGTGGCGGCGGTGGCAGCCTGCCCCTCCCTTTTATCCCTTCCAGGCTACCTGCCCCTTAGGTGGTGCCACCCACACACAGGTTGGGACTTCCCATTATCCACACCCAGAACTATTCCAAGCCAATCATTGGACTAATTTAGTAATCACATACCCTTAATCCCAGCATCACACCCTAAATCCAGCCACCTCTGAAGAGCCCCAGCCATATCCACAGGAAGCTTTGGGGGACATGTAGACACAAGCCATAACAAGGAGAGTTGTATAGTTGCCACCCAGGAGCACCAGGACCCGAAGGCCTGACTTTGGGCCATCAGGCCCTTGACAGCTCCACGCTACTCCTTCAGTTTTGCCTGCCATTCAGAAATCTATTCCCAGCTATTAAAGGCCTCTCAGCAGCTTAAAAATTGAATGTAAATATCTGCCTCAGTGAGGTGCGAGAGGACAAGAAATAAAACCAAAGGTAGACCGAAATAGAAATATAATTTTTATACTAATATAACCAAGTATTTTAGCCATTTGATGTGAAGTCATGGGAAATACTGTACAGTAGTATGGTGAAAAGAATTCTGCCATGAGAGATGTGGACACGAATGAAGTTTTTGTCACTCGGCATTTTGATCACCAGTAACATTCGCTGAGCAGGAACTTGGCCTTGCAAAAGCCACGTATAAGTGTCCACGTTGCAGTTCACCTTCTCTAAATTTATGGAACAGGGAGGATCCATTGAGCATCCTGCACTCTTGAGATGAGAAGCCAGTTATATAAGGAATACTACTTTTATTAAATATGCCTTAGATAAAGTGGCTACTTCCCTGTAATAACTACATTACTTCCAGTAGAAAATAGGTTACATGGTTCTTCCAGGAATACCTGCCGAAATCTTTTTCCAGAAGTTCTGAAGAGTCTCTAAGAAGAATTGTGTTTCTTACCCTTAGGACATCAAGAGAAACTGGAAACCAAGAACACAGCAACAGCTCACTTTGCTCTACACAGAGGGCAAAAAATGTGAGGAGGGAATAATTTGAATGATGCGTTGGAACCATTTGGACTAAGTTCATGTCAGTCTGTAGACTGTTCTGGGTGAGGTTTTGTTCTCAAAAGTTTTTTTTTTTCCCACATAGAAGGATATTTTGCTTACAATCTTCCTTTATTTTTTCCCCTGATAATTTAAAGAATAGCTCTAAATGTAGGGTTAGGGCTTAAAAAGATGTTTATTCTCCTTTTTTTTTTTTTAAAAAAAAAGGTCAAGCAATATATTTGGTTAGACATTTAAGGCTTTTAGTTTTGGAGACAAGTGGAAATTAAGTTTCCACTAAGTTGATCTAGAAACTTAAATTTATATTCATCAAGCAACTTCAAATTAAGGCTGGACGTGGTGATTCATGTCTGTAGTCCCAGCACTTGGGAGGCTGAGGCACAAGATTGCCATGAGTTCAAAGCCAGCCTGGGCTACATAGTGAGAAGAGGAGGAGGGAGAAGGAGGGAGAAGAAGGAAAAAGGAGGGAGAGGGAAGGAAGAGGAAGAGGAAGGAAGGAAGAGGAGGAAGAAGAGGAGGAAAAGGAGGAGGAGGCAGGGGAACTTCAAATTAAACCAGAGAACGTAATTATTTCAACCCGTAAAGCTTTTTCATAATATGTTTTGTTTGAGCAATCTTTCAGAAACTATCTGTTTCAAAGAAAGTTTTGTCCACGTACACAATCTCTATACTGCAATTGTCCTGTTCCTTTTTAAATTTAAATAAAGTTCAGTACATTACTTGCATGCGGTAAGACTCCCTGAGATACAGACTGACAATCAGGAGACACCCAATTGGTCCTCTCTTGGGTGAGTTACATGCCTTGAACCAATCTGGGTGTCAGATGAGTGGAGGAGGGTTCTGATAGGCCAGACCTATGTCATGGACCTGCCCTCCCCAGGGGGACCCCAAACTTACCATATCGGATGGTTCCTCCCAGGAAAGAGGGTTTCTGCTGGAAGAAGAGGGCCTGAAGGGCATGGGAGAAGCCAAGACAGATGTCCATACCCATAACTGGAAGGGTTCTCTTTGAGTGGTAGTAGAGGCAAACTTTTTTTTCAATTTTCTCTGTATATGTGGAATTTTCAACTAAGACCATGTATTTTGTTTTCATAAACAGAAATTACAGCCATGAATGTACATTTCAAAAAATGTTGCAGCTCTATATGGAAAGATAATTGTTAAATGAAATAAGATAAAGCATAGGACAATATGTATACCAAAATGCCATTTGTGTTGAAACTCTGTCTACCCTAGAGGGTAGGGAGGGAGTGAGGGCAGACATTTTCACTTTACACGATTTGTGCTGTTTGCGTTTTCCACCACCGACATCTATCAGTTTTATAATAAATAACACACGGTAAGGGTAAGTACCTAGAGTCCAAAGGGAAGGAGGAGCAATAGAGTTTGTTGTTTCAGTTATTATTGCTGTGTAACAAATTGCCCCACAACTTAGTGCCTAAAACACGCACACACAGACACACGTACACACACACACACACACACACACACACACACACACACAAACAATCTGACCCCTGTTCCCCCCAATCCTGACCCCCGTTCCTGTGGGTCAGGAATTCAGGCAGGATCAACAAGGGCCTGGGGCTTCCCAAGGCTGCGATCGCTGTGCTGCTGTCTCAGCTGAAAGCCCACCGCGAGGGGATCTGGTTTTAAGGTCATGCACATGGCTACTTGCAAGATGAGTTCCTCGACTGCTGTACCAAGGCCTCCCCAGCTCTTGTCATGTGTGCCTTTCTGAAAAGCATCTCATACTTCAGAGAGAGAGAATAAAGGGGCAAGAGAGGGTGCTAGCAAATGAGCAAGCCCTGGCAAGACACAGGTCACGGAAGTAACATCATGTTCATTCTGCTGCATTCTGTCTGCTCCCAGGTAGCTGGGTTGGAAAGAGAATTTTAATATCATTTCAATCTACTTTTTGACTATTTCAAGAAATAGTGAGTGCCTGTAGTCCCAGCACTGAGGAGGCTGAGGCAGGAGGATCACTGGAAGTTCAAGGCCAGTTTGGGCTCCATAGTAAGTTCAAGGCCAGCCTGAACTACAGAGAAAGACCCTATCTTGGGGGAATGAAAAAAGAAAAAGAAAACTAGCTTGGGTTGAAGATAAATAGGATTTCCATTCTGGCAATATAGAACACAAGTTATTAAAACATAACAAGCGAAGTACAGCAGCACATGCCTGTACCCCAGGTACTCAGGAGGCTGAGGCAGGAGAATCACAAGTTCCAGGCCAGCCTGGGCAACTTAGTAAGACCTTGTTTCAAAATAAAACAATAAAACTAAATGTGATTTAAAAAAAGGCTGGGGCTGTAGGTCAGTGGCAGGATGCTTCACTGGTGTGCACAAGGCACTGGGTTCAGTCCCAAGTACTGTGGAAAGACAGACAGACAGATAGACATAATAAAACGAGAAGTACCTTCCTACCAAAATGAATTCCTATAAATACTGAATAAAATCTTCCTTTAAAATCTCTTTATATGAATAGCTAAACCAGCAAGAAAGTAAAGGAATTCCTTACCAAAAGTACAAATTCAGAGGATGAATGAGCGTTTAACCCAGCACCTTTCCTGCAGGCACCTTCTGGTCCTGGTCACCTCCGACTTTGGTCCAGCCACCGTGATGTGAACCGGCAGGCTGAGCTTCCTCCCTCGCAAGCTAGAGAGGAGGCTGTAAATCACGCACACGGCCTGGACCCTCGAGCAGTCACAATTTCGGTGAGAGAATGGACTAGAGGGAGGAGGACATGGCTGTGAAGAGTGAATAAAAATGTCCCCAAACAATTGCTCAGCCTCCACGGAACATGGGCACCAATGTTCATGCTCCTTGCTTGGTCTAAGAAACTCCAAGACAAGAATGTGAGGTGGTCTCAAGCCCAGCGTATCTTGGATTAGAAACAAATGCTTTGTAAAGGAATAGACCTTCCACATGGCCTCAAAGATTACTCACAGGTACAGTTCCAACATACATGCGATCACAGTAAAAAATAACAGGATGCCCAAGGAAAAAGTCAGCAGGAAAATCAAGAGCAAAATTGGATTCACAAAGACTTCAGCTTTCAAATGACCATTAAAAAAAAACAAAAAAACCAATACATGATAGATTTTTTTTAAAGACTAAAATCATGAGAAAGGAATGAAAGACTATAAATAACCTTGATGTAAAAAAAGTACTGAACAGATTTTTTTTCATCTTATTTTTTGGTTTTTGAGACAGTCTTACTATATAAACCAGGCTGGTCTTGCACTCACTATGTAGCCCAGGCTGGCCTGGAACTCAAGACGATCCTCCTGCCTCAGCCTCCCGAGTGCT
This sequence comes from Hystrix cristata, assembly GCA_004026905.1. Lineage (NCBI taxonomy): Eukaryota > Metazoa > Chordata > Mammalia > Rodentia > Hystricidae > Hystrix > Hystrix cristata. Next base: position 144,810 of record PVJO010001764.1, on the reverse strand, counting down.
GGGATTACAGGCATGTACCACCATGACAGGCTGAACAGAAATTTTACAAATAGGGTTGGGGATTTACCTCAGGGGTAGAGTACTTGCCAGGCAAGCACAAGGCCCTGAGTTTGATCCCCAGCACTCCCTCAAATTCTACAAATAAAAATAAACTTGCTGAAACTAAAATTTTAAAAGCCTAAAAAGATTAGAAATTAATAACTTTAAGTGCGTATAATTTAAAAAATAGAATAAAAATAATGTGATAAATGTTCAACTGAAGAAATCAGAAAAAATAAGAATAAACTAGTAAGAAAATACTAACTATATTTTAGTATATGTGCTGCTGAAGTGAGCACAAAAAATACTAACTATAAAAGAGAAAGTAATGAAATTGAAAATGGAGATTCAACAAAGTCAAAGTTGATTCTTTGAAAGTTGACAGACTTCTGGAAATTTCCACGAGAGATCCTTGACTGTGACTTGCTTTCGCCGGGTGAGCAGAAACGACCAACTTACAGCCAGCAGCTCCGGACAAGGCAGCGCGCACTTCCGTCTCCTTTTCCTGCCTCGCACCGGCAGCGCCCTGTAGTTCCTTCCCACAGCAGAGTGTTCCGACCCACGCGAAAAAAACACACTTTTATGCTTTTTATTACCGTAGCACAACCAGCCTTTCCTGACTGACAACAGGCACCTGGGAAAAGATCTGGGGAAAGAACTGCAATACCAGTATAGGGAGGTTCACAGCGGTTTATCGACCATGAGACCGTAACATTAAGCGAAGTGACTCGGACACACAAGCTTAAATATCACATGGGGTTTCTCTATGAGAAGTTCTCTCTCTATATATATATATATAAATATATATAAAATACATATATATTGTAGATAATAGAAAAAAGATACTGAAATATAGCACAAACAATGTATCTAAAAGTGTACCTTGATTTAGTACAATTGTCTTAAATGTTTTATATGTTCTTTGGCCTAATAGTCTGGATTTCAATCTGTATAAATGAAATTAACTTCCTGAGGTTTTATATGATAAATAAATGAATCTGGTGCTGGAAAAATAAAAGGGAGTGGAGGGAGGAGGGAAAGAGGGGAGTTGAAATGCGCCAATTCTCTACAGCGAATGTAATCATTATTTACTGCTAACGTGTACTAATAAAAGTAAAAAAAAAAACAAACTTCATCAAAATATATTAAGAAGAACTAAGGGGGAGAAAAGGACAAAGGGCAGAGCATGGGTTGCACACCTATAATCCCAGGACTCTGGGAGGCTGAAGCAGGAGAGCTGCAAGTTCGAGTCCAGTCTGAGCAACTTAGTGATTCAGCCAGACCCTGCCTCGGTACAAAGGCACTGGGTTCAGTTCCCAGTGTGTGTGGGGGGGGGGCACGTTCTCCTTGCTGAGACACAATATCTGACACCCACAATTTAACGGACGAGAGGTTTATTTGGGCTCTCATTTTAGGCTGTTCGAGAACTTGTCTTGGACAATTCCAAATCAAATCACGGAAAAATGGAAGGCTTAACAGCCAAATTTGTGAATTTAAGAGTTCTGAGTTTAATAAATACATGCTTGGTCTCAGTTTCAAATCTCCCCAAGCTACCTAAATTGAAAAAGCTTGAGCTCAGTGACAATAGAAACTTCGGAGGTCTGGACAGGTTAGAGGAAACACTTCCAAATCTCACACATCTAAACTTAAGTGGAAATAAACTGAAAGATATCAGCAACCTTGGAACCTTTGAAAAAATTGGATTGTCTGAAAAGCCTGGTCCTGTTTAATTGTGAGCTTACCACCTGAATGACCGAGAGGGGTTCTTCAAGCTGCTGCCCCAAAGAAGCTACCTGGATGGCTGTGACAGAGAGGACTGGGAGGCCCCAGACTCGGACGCAGAGGCGGGTGGTGTAGAGGAAGAGCGGGAGAATGAAGAAGGAGAAAATGAGGAGGACGAGGAAGATGAGGATGGTAAGGAGGAAGAGTTCGATGAAGAAGAGGATGAAAATGAAGATGTAGAAGGGGATGAAGGTGAAGATGAAGTAAGTGAGGAAGAAGAATTTGAACATGATGGAGAAACTGACGAAGGTGAGGAAGATGAAGATGAGGATGAAGAGGAGGAAGAAAGCAGAAAAGGTGAAAAGAGGAAGAAAGAAATGAATGACGAAGGACAAGATGATTAAGACCCCAAATAACCTGCAAAAATAGAACCATTCAGTATTGGTTGGACTGCTCATGAATTTGGTAGCTGTTTTTTCTTTCTTTCTTTCTTTCATTTTTTTTTAAAAGGTAACAGTAATACAAACCCCAGGACACCCACCCACCCAAAGAGCCAAAGAATAGTTCCTGTGATGTTCCACCTTCCTCCATTCAGTCCCTCTTGGTAATCCACCAGCAAGTTTGGGGACTTTGACCCAACAAAATTGTAAGCACTGTTAGTTTTTTGCAGGCTCTTGCTGTAGCGTGGATAGCTGTGATTGGTGAGTCAGCCATCTGTGGCTACCAGTTACACTGAGATTGTAACAGCCTTTTCACTTTCTGTGCAACAAAAAAGGTTCATAAATAAAATCTTAACATTTAAAAAAAAAAGAAAGAGGTGGTGGAGGAGAAGCTGCTCACGTTGTACAGTGAGCAAGCAGAGAGAGAAGGGAGGGAGATGTGCCCTCCTGGGCCGTGCCTCTAGCCAGGCCCCTCCTGACAGCAAGCCGGCCTTACTGCCCCCACCACCTAGTCACCTGCCTCTGAGTGCAGGAGCATGCGGACACCCCAGATTCCATCCACAACACAGAGAGAGAAACGGTCGCGTGCTAGCAAGAGTCATATCATAAATTCTCTCCCAGTGATTCCTGGGCTCAGGGCCACTACAGTTAAGGTTCTAAAGTGTTGCTTTCATCATTTTGAAAGTCAATTCTAAAATATATATGATAGCACAACCAGCTAAGAAGATCCAGGATACTACTTGAAAAAGAATAGTCAGCAATTGCATTGTCGGGCATCCATCCCAGAGATATGAAAACTCATATTCACACAAAACCTGCATGTAGATGTTCACAGCAGATGTATCTGTAACATCCCCAAACTGAAGGTGACTCGGCTGTCCTGAGTGGCAAATGTTGCCCACTGTGGCACATTTGCACCACGTGGCAGGACTCAGCCAAGGAGAGGGGGCAAATGTGTACAACAGCCTGGACGGATCTCGAGGACATGATGCTGAGTTAAAAAAAAAAAAAAAACAAAAACCAAAAAAACACTCTCCAGAGGCTCCAGACAGAATCACCTATTTACAAAACATTTTCTAAATTACAAACTACAGAGGTGGGGACCATGCTGAGGGCTGAGAGGGTTCAGGGTGAGGGAAGGGAGAGTGGGCATGGCTATGAAGGGAGTCACACACCCATGGGACAGTCTGTGCACACATGCATGCATGTGCGCGCACACACACACACACACACACACAAACGTGATAAATGTGGCGAACTGCATGATATACACATCAAAGGTGCCCAAGGGGCACCACATGAGGTGAACCCTAAAAGACCCACACTGGGAAACGTAAACTTTCAAAAGACAAAGAGTTTCCCCCCACACCACCCCAGTATTAGGAATTGAACCAATGGCCTTCACACTGAGCTATATCTCCACACACATATCCCTTTTAAATTTGTATTGTATTTTGAGGCAAGGTCTTGCTAATTCATCGAGGCTGGGCTTGAATTTAAAAATCTTCCTGCCTGAGCTGAGTGTGGTGGCACATGCCCGTAATCCCAGCACTAGGGAGAATGAGGCTGGAGGATCGCTATGAGTTCAAGGCCAGCCTGGACTACATAGTGATTTAAGGACAGCCTGAACTACACAGCGAGACTGTCTCAAATCCTCCCCCCAAAAAATCCTCCAGTCTCAGCCCCTCACAGTGCTGGGATCACAGGTGTGCACCACCATGCCCAGCAACAGAGGTTCTTTGGAAGGAGATAGAGAGACGTGGGGTTGGGGATTTAGCTCAATGGTAGAGCACTTGCCTAGCAAGTGCAAAACCCTGAGTTTGATCCCCAGAGCCTTCCCTAGTTTGGTACTACTGAGCTAAACCTACAACCCCTAGAAATAAGATTACCAACAGATTCTGATTTTAAAAAAAAAAAAAAGAAAGAAACCAAAAGGCAGTGGGCTAGTATGCTGAAAGTATGTTAAAAGAAAAAAAAAATCCTGTCAACTAAGAATCCTGCAGCCAGTGAAACCATCCTTCAAAGGTGAAGAGGAAATCAAGACATTCCCAGAAAAGCAAAAGCTGAGTGTGTTTGTTACCACTAAAGCCTCCCTGCAGGAACTGAACACTGAGGTTCTGCAGGGTGACAGGAAAGGCCTCTAGAAGTACCCTGCAGCTGTCTGAGCAAAGAGACCCCATAAAGGTAAACATGTGTGCAATTACAAGTCGAGATTGCTGTGAAAAGGACTCTTCCACTCCCTGTTTTCTACAGGAGTTAGGAAACTAATGCATTTTAAAGAGATTATTAGTCTAAAAGGCAGTGTTACAACTTTGGTTTCTGACTCCATATTTTGTTATCTACATGATTTTAGAGACTAGCACATTTAAAACAATTGTAAGTTTTTTATGTTTGGGGGCACATAATGTATGAGGGTATAATTCTGTGACATTAACAACCAAAAAAGAGTGGGAACAAAGCAATAAAGAAGCAGAGGGTTGGTTGTTATTGAATTAAATAGGTATAATTCAAATTAGAGTATTATAATCTTAGGGTAGCAAATATAGCCCTCATGGTAACCACAAAAAACAGGTATGAAACATGTGCAAAAAGAAATGAGAAAAGAATTTAAATGTTTCATCGTGGAAAAGTCAATTAAAATACAAAAGAAGTAACACAAAAAATGAATGAAAAAGCTATAAAGTATATAATAAACAAGATGTAAAATGACAGAAGTAAATGTGTCCATTTAAATGTAAACGGATTAAACTCTCCAACCAAAAACCAGAGATTGGCACATCTGTAATCCCTGGACTCCGGGAGATTGAAACGTGAGGACCACAAGTTCTAGCCTAGCCTGGGCAGTTTAGCAACTTAGCAAGACCCTGTTTCAAAATGAAAAAATAAAATTGCTGAGGATGCAGCTCAGTGAAGGCCCTAGGTTCAATCCCCAGTACTGAAAAAAATAAATAGTTGGGAGAATGGATAAAACCTACGATCTGAATACAGACACGCAGGCCTAATGATAGAGATACACCACGAGGTGCGTCATTAGGCAACTTCGTCACTGCAGGAACATCGAGAGCACATTTGCACAGACCCAGGCAGAACAGGTCAATCACCAGAGACGCCCTCTCAATGGACTCGTGTGAACGTGTGATGCTACACATGCATGTATGAGGCTGTGCTGACACCATGTGGTATACTGTTCTACAGTAAACTTTTTCACATTTAAGAAAAAAGAGTATGCTCTAATATGACTGTCAACAGTACATAAGTACATAAACCCACAACAGCTGTTTATTATCGTTATCAGGCATCATTGGACGTGTGATATTTTTATACAGCTATGCGGTAGGTTTGTTTAGACGAGGGTCACCACAAACCATTGGTAAAGAATTGTACAACTGGGGTTGGGGATTTAGCTCAGTGGTAGAGCACTTGCCTACCAAGCGCAAGGCCATGAGTTCGATCCCCAGCACCCCCCTCGAAAGCAATTACAGAACAGTACTGTGAGGGCGCAATGTCACACAGGGTGTTAGAACTTTCAGCTCTGTTATAATCATCCGAGCTCACCATCACATATGCACCCAAAATGTCATTGTGCAGTACATGACAGTGTATGCTGTGTACAAAAGAGCCACTTTAGATCCAAAGACTGAGTTAATCTTAAAAATTTACATAGAAGTTCAAGGAATCCAAAGTATCCAAAACAATCTTCAAAAATAAAAGCAAAGTTGGAGGACTCCCATTTTCAAATTTTAGAACAAAAATACAACAATCAAATGTGGTATTTGCATAAACATAGACGACTGGCTAAAATCGAGACTCTAGAAACAAACCCTTAAATTTATGGTTGATCTTTGACAAAAATATCAAGACAATTCAATGAAGAAAAATAATCTTTTCAACAAATGCTGCTGGGACAATTGGATATCAATATGCAAAAGAAGGAAGTTGGATTCCTCCTTAATACCATATGCGAAAACTAACTCAAAATGGAACATAGGTATAAATATAAGCGCTAAATCTCTTAAACTCTTGGAAGAAATTATAGAGCCAAAAGGTCTTTGGTTAGGCGGTGGTTTCTTAGATGCGACACCAAAAAGAAAAATGACAAAAGCAAAATATTTTTTTGAGAAATTAGGCATCACTGAAATTTAAATCTTGCAGGGATGGGGATGTAGCTCAGCAGTAGAATGCTTTCCTAGCATGTGAGGCCTTGGGTTCCATCCCAGTATTAGAAAAAAAGTTAAAATTAAGAAGAAAAGAAAAGAAATCTTTTGAACTTGAAAGAACACGATCAAGAAAGTGAAAGGACAACCCACAACTGGAAAAAAATTACAAATCATTTATCTGATAAAAGATTTGTAGCCATAATATTAAAGATCTCTTATAATTTAATAAGAAGATCACCCAATTAAAACAAAGGGCAAAGGATTGGAGACATTTCTCCAAAGAAGATACACAATATTTAACATCAGTAGCCATTAGAGAAATGCAGATCAAAGCTACAATGAGTTACTACTTCACGCCCACTAGGAGGGTGTCAGGAACCATCTTGACTGATACCAGGGATCATAACTACCATGACTGCTCCAGAGTAACTCTGGTCTGTGTCCCGCCCCAGCCCTGGTGTAGTAGTTTCCCAGTATACTATAAATAAACAAAACCATTAGAGTGCCCTGGAGATTTTATGACCAGACCTTGGAGCTGTGAGCACCAGGAATGTGCCTAGTATCTTTGATGTTAGCTTGAGGCAAACCAGTTACATTCTGGCTTGGATGAACGTTGCTTTTGTCCTGACCACTATATAAGTCCCCTCCTTTGGACCCAAATCATAGGGAGCCACTGATTTTGCTACTACCCTTGATCAGGCTTGTGTCAGCAAGTCCCCACTAAACCCGAGTCTTTGCGATTCTTTTTCTCTGGTTTCACGGCACCTTACAGCCAGTGCTCAGACACCAGCACAGATCTTCCTGGAGCAGATGGCTGTCCTCAAAAAGATAGATGATAACAGGCTTTGGCAAGAATGTGGAGAAATCGGTACTCTTGTAATTGCTGCTAGTAATGTAAAATGTTACCAACACCTTGGAGGATACTTTGGCAGTTCTTCAAAATGTTAAGTGTAACATTATCATGTATTTCAGAAATTCCACTCCCAGCTTTCTACCCCAAGAGAAATGAAAACATGTCCACATAAAAAATGAAAGCATTTCCATGCAAAAACTTGCACACAGGGCTGGGGATTTAGCTCAGTGGTTAAAGTGCTTGCCTTGCAAGCACAAGGACCCGAGTTCCATCCCCAGCACCAAAAAAAAAAAAAAAAAAAGTCTCCAAAAAAAAAAAAAAACCTTGCACACAAACGTGCACAGTAGCATTATCCATAATAGTCAAAAGGTAGAAAGGACCTGTATTTCCATGAGCAAATGAATATACACAAAATGTGACATGTCTACACAGTGAACTATTCATATATACTACAACATGGCTGAGCCTCGAATCTACCACAACAGTTCAAAGAAACCATGATAAAAGACTTCATATGATTCTATTTGTTTGAGACATCCAGACAAAGTAAATCTACAGAGATGGAAACTGTATTAGTGATTTCCTAAGACCTGGGGAAAGTTGGGTTGGTGGGAATGGGGAATGACCATTACAGTGGGGTGAAGGGAAGTGTTCTGAAATTAGATTATGGGCGATGGTTGCACATTTGTGTAAATACATTAAAAATCATTGAATTATATACCTTAAATTGGTGAATTTTGTGAAATATAAAACATATAATATAAAGGTGTTGGGTTTTTTTTGGGTTTTTTTTGGGTTTTTTTGGTGCTGGGGATCGAACTCGGGCCCTTGTGCTTGCAAGGCAAGCACTTTAACCACTGAGCTAAATCCTCAGCCCCAGCTGTTTTTTTAAAAGAAAACTTTCTTCCTGTCTTTTCCTTCTTCTTTTTTTATTTTTCTTCATTATACTATCTGATCTTATATATTCATTGATTTCTTTTCTGCATTTTCCCGCCACAAACTAAAGTGTAATGGTCATCAGAGCAGGTACTTTCACTATTTTTTTTTCACAGCATATACAATGGTACTTAACACATAGTGTAAGCCCACTATGTTCTGCTGAATGAATGGAATGAACAAGAAAAGATATCACTATTTTTTTCTTGAATGGTAGCAAAGTTTTATTTAAGGTAGAAAAAGAAAGAGGCTCTGCAGATCATGTTTGGGCCAAGTAAATGCAAGAAAAAAAGTACACCCTATAGCATGAGGGCGGACCACCATGCAAAAGCGAACACAGTGGACAAAATAGCGTTATTATGTTGTACTGTGGATCTCAAAGACTGCTGTAAGGCTGACAGGGAGAAAGGAGCGGTCAGGGAGAGAGAGAAAGAAATTGAAAGAGACAAAAGAAGTACTACTTCTGTAAAGTATTGTCCACATAGAAAAACCAACAGAATCCCTTGTAAAGTTACTGTGACAATAAGATAATTAAACAAGATAGCTAGGAAAAAGCTGGACATTCAAGAATCAAAATTAAAGCAGCCTTGATCTATAGATTCAGTAAATGCCAATCAAAATCTCAGCACATTAATTTGTGGATACTGACAAGCTGATTCTAAAGTTTATGGGGAAGGGCAAAAGAACAAAGTGAGAGGATGGACATTGCCAGACATCAAGACTTACTGTAGCTGGGCATGGTGGTGCATGCCTGTGATCCTAGCACTCAGGAGGCTGAGGCAGGAGGACTGCAACGACCTTGAGGCCAGCCTGGGCAACATAGTGAGTTCAAAGCCAACCGGAAGTATACAGCAAGACCCTGTATTAAAAAATAAAAATAAAAACAAAAGAAAACAAACAAACAAGAAAGACTTAACTGTAAAGCTGCAATAATTAAGACTGTGTGGTATTGGGGGAAAAAACAGGCAAATAGATCGATGGAACCAAAGAAAAAGCACAGTAATAGATCCACATACATACGGTCAATTGATCATTGACAGACAAGGCACAAAGGCAACGGGAAAAAAGATAACTTACAAGTAGTGCTGAAATAATTGGACATTGATATGCAAAAAAGTCTATATATGCACTTTACAAAAAATAATTCAAAATGGACCACAACCCTAAATGTAAAATGCAATACTATAAAACTCCTAGAAGATAATATAGGAGAAAATTTATATGATGTAGGATCTGTTGAGGACTTTTTAGGTATAATACCAAGGGTAAAATCCATGGAAAGAATTGATACATTGGATTTCATTAAAATTAAGATTTTCTGCTCTGTGAAAGGCACTGTCAAGAGAACACAAAAAGAAACAAGAAACAGGGAGGAAATAGTTATACAAACATATCTGATAAAGGACAGTTATCCAAAAAGAATTCTTAAAACTCAACAGTAAGAAAGGTAACCAATTAAAAAATGGGCCAGTGACCTTAACGGACACCTACCAAAGGAGATATGCAAAAGAATGAAGAGAAGGAAGGGAAAGGAGGAGGACAGGAGGAGGAGGAGGAAGAAGAGGAGGAGGAAGAAGAAGAAGAGGAGCAGGAAGAGCAAGAGGAGGCGGAAGAGGAAGAGAAGGAGGAGAGGAACACGGATGGCTAAGAAGCATATGAAAACATACACTTCTTATTATGTGTAGTCAGGGAAACACAAAACAGGACACACCTCACACCCTTTACCATGGCCAAAATCCACAACTCAGACAACAGCAAATTCTAGCAAGGATGTGGAGCACCAGGAATTCCTACTCATTGCTGGTGGGAAAGCAAACTGGTATGGCCACTTTGGAAGACAGATCAGTGGCTTCTTACAAAACTGAACACACTCCTCCCATGTGATCCAGCAATCACACTCCTTGGTAGTCACCCAAATAAACTGAAAATTTAGGTTCACACAAAAACATACACACAGATGTTTATAGCAGCTTTATTCACAATTGCCCAAACAAGCTCAACTAACACGCCCTTCGCTTTGTGAATGGATAAAGCCAGACCATGAGATACTATTACTCAAAGCTAAAATGAGCTAGCAAGCCATGAAAAGATGCAGAGGAACTTATGTGTGCCTTACGAAGTGAAAGAAGCCAATCTGAAAGGTCTACTCATATACAATTGCAACTGGGATATGACATCCTGGAAAAAGCAGCACTACAGAGTCAGAAATAAAGGTCAGTGGTTGTCAGGTAAGTGAGGAGGGAGGGAGGAATATGCAGAGTGCAGAGGACTTTTAGGCCAATGAAACCATCCCGTATGGTGACGCCCTGGTACCTATATGTCACCCATCCAAACATAGAAGCTGCAACACCTAGAGCAAACCTTAACACAAACTGTGGATGTGGGGTGACAATGACAGGTCAGTGCAGGCTGACCAAGTACAACAACTATACCGTGATGGCAGGATGTGTTAGTAATGGGGGGAGCAGCAATATATTGGAACTTTCTGTACCTTTTGCTCAATTTTGCTATGAATCAAAAACTCCTCTAAAAATGAAGTTTACAAAGGAGAAGGATAGACTAAAAAATGGGCTACAGTAATTGCAAACATTCATTGAATCCTTACTGTGTGACAGGTATCCTGCTAGGTGGCTAACAAGGATTGTTTTAATTTTTTGAAAGAGGAACTATTATCATTATTCTCAGATTTTTTTGTTTGTTATTGTTGTTTGTTTGGTGCTAGGGACTGAGCCTTAATCTTGTGCATGCTAAGCATGTGTTCTGCCACTGAGCCACACTTCCAGGTTATCCCTAGTGTCACAGAATGAGAAACCGTGGCTTGGGAGATTAACTTGCTGGAGTTTATATATTTTGAACAAAGGGAAGAGACAGAATTTGAATACAGACGGTCTAACTAAGCCCCCTGTGTTCCTGAATGGCAAGACTCAACGTAATAATACACTTACTGATTCTTCCTAAATTCATATACAAAGTCAATGCGATCCTAACTACATCTTAGCAGTTTTATTATGGATTTTGACAAAGTGATTCTAAAATTTATATCAAATAAAAACTGTAAGGACACTGAGGTATGCTCTGGGCATGGTGGAGCCTGCATATAATCCCAGCACTCCAGGAGACTGAAGCAGGAAGATCAAAAGTTCAAGTCCAGCCTGGGCAAATTGGCCTGAATTACATAGCAAGACACTGTCACAAACAAACAAACAAACAACCCAAAAAACAAAAAACAGATCAACTGCAAATCTGCTTCAGGAACACCAAAGCATCAGTCCCCCTTTTCTATCTGTCCTGCTTCGTGTCTCCCCCTCCCCATCCAGTGAAAGATTTAAACCTGTTCTTTAAAAATGAAAAATGTAAGCCATCTGGTATGTGATCATCAGATCCAACTGAAGTTAAGCATAACAGTTCTAAAAGCAGAAAGGTAAAGGGAACAATTATTTATTGAGTATTAAGGCCTTTCAGCCCTCTTTACCTGCTCAAGTCCCAGAAAGATATCAACCAGCCCTATGCCTTGTAGACAGAAAATGGGAAGATGCCTCCTGAGGAAGTCTGAGCAGCTTACTTCAAATATGACATCATCAAGGGGGTTACCTAACAATAACCAAGTCAGATCGCCCCAGAGCTGAGGGTCTCAGCTGCAGCTACATGTTAAATTTCTAGGGATCTTCTGAAAATTCCCATGCAACTCCAGGAATAATATTCAAGCATCTACATTTTTTACTACTCCTTAAAAAGATCTACAGCAATATCCTCTTTCCTGCTCTAACTCAATTTGTGCTTCCTTTCTTACTCTTGATCAGTCTTATGAAGAAGTTTTCTTATTTTATCTATCTTTTTAAAAAATGAATTGGTAACTTTATTTAATCTCCCCATTACAAACTTGTTAGCTATTTTGTTTGTTTCTATTTATTTGTATTATTTATTTTCTTCTTACATTCCCTCTGTTTAATTTGTTGTTCTTTTTTTTTTTTAACTTCTTGAGGTGGATAATTAGGTCACTAATTTTCAGGCTTTTATCTAAGTTGCAATTTCTATTTATATTATATAGCCCATTGATACATTAGTCTATTGGCATATTATCAATTTCAAGATTACAAAGTTTCCTCTAAGGGCCTGAGTACAGCTCAGTGGCAGACCACTGGCCTCACATGTGCAAAGCCCTGGGTTCAATCCCAACCACTGCAAAAATAAAGTGAAATAAAATAAAGATAGTGCTTGGTTGGACACCATTCTCAGGAAGGGCTGGTTGTTTGAACCCATGATTCAGAGCGGCTGTGGCACACTTTCACTTCAGGGCTCCCAATGTCACATTCCCACAGTGACTGCATGAGAGAGCCACAGGAGACAGCTGCGGTCAGAGAACCTTAGTCAGGCTAGAAAGAGACCTCCCTGAGGGGGGTCAGTGAAAAGAAAGGGGCCCTACTCCCATGGGCAGAGGCCTGGCTCAGCCTGAGTTGCTCTGAATTTGAAAGTCAGGGCATTGGTGCCTTTGACAATCCTATTGCCTGCGGCTGCCTGCATGCAGCATGGATCTGGGGGTTTGACTGTCTGCTTTATCTACCAGCATGACCAGGAATATGTCTTGACTTGGACACTATACCAAAATTGTAGATCCTGAAAGAAAACCATACGTTCAAAATCACAGAGAAATTATATTTTGTTTTGTTTTGTGTTATTTGTTTTTTTGTGAGTGTGTGCATTGTTTTTAGGTTTTTGTTTTTTTTTTTCTTCTTTCCTCCTTTCTTTGCTAGTTTATTGGGGATTGGGGAGTTTTCTTTGTTCTTCCTCTTTTTCTCTATTTCTTTATTTTTTCCTCTTCTCCTTTTAAATTTTTTCACCTTTAATTTTTTCTCCCTTATTTTTACTGCCATACAATTTCTTTGATTCTCCTTCTTTTTGGTTTAGCTTTTCTATCTCATCAGTTTTTTCTCTTACTGTTATCTGACTCTATAAACATCCTTCTACTCTTCAATAAGAGCCTTTGTACCTCTTTTCTTTTCTCCTCGTATCATAGAGTTTAAGGTTTTAAATGTTTCCTCTTGCATTCCCCCATTCACAAGCCCTACACCTTTAATAGTATAACTATAGTCTTTATTAATCTTTCACTAGTTAACTCTATAAAATTACTGCTGAATTATTTTCTACCATTAGCAGAGACATCACTGTTACATTTAGTACATATTAACTGTAAATCAATACCTGGTTTGTTTTAATGTTTACACCATAATTGTGAATTTTTTCTCTAGTGTTAAGGGTTGCACACAATTGATTCTTATGGTATGTTAATATCCAATTCATCTTGGATGATACTACTATACCTAATTTGCGTGATATTACAAGGGTCACATAATTATTGCTATTTCTGTGGAAGCCAACACTCAGAGTACCTTTGTAATGTTAACAACACTAGAGTACATTCTCAGAGAAGTCAGTCATTGGGCTAATTATGCTGTCTCCTTCCCTCCCAAATTAACAAAGTGGTTGCATCTTGGAGCTGAGGCAAAGGACTATACTTAGCCATACACAAATACATCACTGAAAACCAACTAAAGAAATCTCTCTACTGGCAACAAAATCTTTATGCTATAAGTGTCCACAAATCTCAGCATGAAGCAAAACAAACAAAACAAAAGAAACACAAGAAGACAAGGCCTCCCAAAATTCCCGACTTCCCCAAAGCCAATCTAGGAGACATTGAGGGGCAGAATAGCATAAGCCACACAGTCAAATTACTAGAAAAGATAGCAGAGGAGGTTATAAAACAGCTCAAAGAGGTACTCAGCAAGATCAGAGAAGATATAACTAAATAAGTAATGGAAGTAATAACCAAAATGATTTAGGAGATTTCAGAAGACACTAACATTTAGCTCAAGTAAGCTAAACATAATGATACAAAGCATGAATGATCAGTTTAGCAAATAATTAGAGTCCATGAAAAAGTTTCAATCAGAAGTCCAGAAGATCAAAATTTATATTGAAAGTATGTGCAGAAGTAATCAATGTGTAGACAGAATTTCAGAACTAGAAGACATTGATGCCTTCAAAGACCAACTACTCAAAGACATCTTATTATTATTATTTTTTTTTTTTTTGGTGCCGGGGATCGAACTCAGTACCTTGTGCTTGCAAGGCAAGCACTGTAGCCACTGAGCTAAATCCCCAGCCCCTCAAAGACATCTTAAAAGCAACAAAAGAACATGAAAAATGGATCCAACAGCTGTCTGATGATGCAAAGAAGACTAATCTAAGAGTAACTGGAATAAGTGAAAAATCAAAAGACAACACAAATGGCATAAAAAGTATGTTCATAGAAATAATAGCAGAAAACTTCCCAAATACAGGAAAAGAAATAAACATACAAATAAGTGAGACATATAGAAACTCGAATAGCCACAACCAAAAGAAAGCCCCTCCATGCCACAATATACTCGAGGTACCAGAAGTCTATTGCTTGGACAAAATCTTAAAAGCTATTAGAGAAAGGCAGCAAATCACATATGAAGTTTAACCCATTAGAATTATAGCAGACTTCTCTACACAAGCCTTAAAGGCCAGGAGGGCTTGGAGTAAAGTGTTTCAAGACCTAAATGATGATAATTTAGAACCCTGATTTATGTATCCTGAAAAGCTTTCCTTCAAAATTGATGGAGAAATAAGATATTGCTAAGACAAGGAATGCCTCAAAAATTCATGACCACCAAATCAGCATTACCAAAAATTCTCAAGGATATCCTAAAACAATGAAGCCAATGTTATGTACCCCCAAAGCCTCATGTGCTCATAGGTGGGGCTTTTTGAAGCTGGCTGGATCTAGGGCATGTGATACTGGGAATTAAGGGTGTGTGGTACTAAATTAGTCCACTGATTGGAATTAGCATAGCTCTGGGTGTGGCTTAATGGATTTACCGAAGACAGAAGCCCCATCCTAGGTATGGCTGGCATCACCCAAAAAGGCTTGTAGCCTGGATGGAATAAAAGGGAAACAGAGGCTTGTTGCTGCTTACAACTTGCTGCTCACTGTGTCCTGCCTGCTCTGCCATGGACTGTTTTCCCTTTGCCATGCCCCTCTACCATGCCATTCTACATTAGAACCAGCCAACTATGGACTGAAACCTCTACAACTGTAAGCCAAAATAAACCGTTCCTCCTTTAAATTGTAGATGTTGGGTATTTTGTCTCAGCAACAAAAGTAACGAAGACAGTCAAAAATACCAGTAAGTCAAAAGAATGAATACTCCCAGCAGAATGAACAGTAGTATTTTGCAGCTAAGAAAAAGGAGCAAAAAGAAGGTAATCAGCAAAAGGAAAATAAGGCAATGACAGGAATAAATCAATACCTCTCAGTAATGACTCAATGTGAATGGTCCCAGTTCCCCAATTAAAAGACACCAATTAGAAGAATGGATCAAGAAACAAAACCCAATGATATGCAGTACACAAGAAACACATTTGATTCAAGAGGAAACTCAAGAATTAAAAATGAAAGGGTGAAAAAAAATGAAAGGGTGGAAAAGAATATTCCATACAATGGGAACTCAGAAAAAAGCAGGAGTAGCTATACCAATTTCAGACAAAGTAGGTTTCAAGCCAAAACTGATCAGAAGAGACAAAGATCACTACATATTGATTAAGGAAGAGATAACAATTGTAAACATATATACACCAAATACTGGCACAGTGGATTCTGCCAAAACTTCATCAAACAAATACTAATGGATGTGAAAAATCAGATAAACACCAATACAATTGTAATGGGGGACCTCAATACCTCACTGTCACAAAGGACAGATCCACTAGACAAAAAAATGAATGAAGAAATATCAGAGTTGAACCAACCCTTCAAACAAATGGACTTAATAGCTATCTACAGAGGGTTCTATCCAACAACAGCAGAATACAGAAAGAATGGCCGTCATCAAAAAATCAAATAACAAATACTGGAGAGGCTGTGGGGGAAAAGGAACCTTTTTTCACTATTGGTGGGAGTGTAAACTGGTACAACCACTACAAAAATCAGTGTGGAGATTCTTCAAACTAAAACTAGAAATTCCGTTTGACCTAGCTATTCCCCTTCTTCCCAAAAGAGTTAACAACATCATATTACAGTGATACATACATATCTATGTTTATAGCAGCACATTTCATAATAGCTAAATCCTGAAAGCAGCCTATATGCTCATCAACATATGAACAGATAAAGAAAACATGGTATTTATATATGATGTATATGATGAAGTACTACTCTGCCATAAAGAAGGATAAACTTTAATCATTTGGAGGAAAATATATGCACCTTGAGACCATAATGTTAAGTAAATCGGATACACAAGCTTAAATATCACACAGTTTCTCTTATGAAAAACCCAATATATAAATAAAGTGCAAAATAAAGGACAGACAATATGAAAAAAAAGAGAAATTACTGTAATTCAGCATGGCCAATATATCTAAAATTGTACCTTGATCTTGTATTTTACATATGTTTTTTGGCCTGTTAGTCTGGCTGTTAGTGTTTATGATAGCTATCTTGATAAGGACTCATAAAATAAATAAATGAATCTGATGTTGGCATTAGATTTTTTTAAAGGGGCAAAGGGGAAAAAAAGAATTGAGATGTGTTATGTACCTGTGCCAATTCCATACAATGAATGTAATCATTCTGTACCTCAAACATATACTAATAAAAATTAAAGATCTAAATAAAAGTTTGCATAATAAGACTCCTCATTTGGAGAGGAACTGCTATTCTCCTAACTCCCAAAGAAATAGCGAGAGCTTTCTCTCATATCTGTGCCTCTAGAATGCTGTTCCCCATTTTGATAATGTTCTCTTTCTTTATTCTCCTTCTTTATTCCCTTGGACTCTCCTGTCTTCAGAACCTTTAGTTCCAGCTCCAGCTACTCCTGTTGAGATGCACTTTGCACAGTTTCCATCTCTGCTCCTGTGAGGCACACACCACCAGGCCTCACTGTGTCGCAGCACCGCGCACCTCTTTCCTTTCTCCTGTCGATGTGGAGTCAGCAAATGCCAGAAGATGCACATGCACAACACGGGATAGGGGATTAATCCTCAGGCAAGGGGAAGACAAAAGCCAGTATGATATGAGAAATTCCTCTCTTCTTTCCCCAAAGTAGTGTGTTGAGTGACTGAAGATCCCCTCTTATTTTTTTATTTGGTGGGGGCATTGGGGCTCTAACTCATGGCCTTGTGCATGCGAGGCAAGCGCTCTACCACTTAAGCAGGCTCCCCTGAGGCACAGGGAGAGCCCCTCCAGACTGAGCTGTACATGCTGCATTTCGTGGAAGCTACTTTGCAAGCACAGCCCCATATTGGCTCTTTTTTTCCTGTATGTAATTTCAAGTTAACAGGTATGTGCAGAATAAAGTTACAATGACAAATGTGAGGAGTTAAAAAGAAAAAACAGCTGGGCTGGTGGTGTGCACCTGTAATCCCAGCTTTTCTGGAGGTTGAGGCAGGAGAATCCCAAGTTCAAGCCCATCCTTATGATTTAATGACACCCTGGCTCAAAATTTTAAATGAAGGTGGGTACTGGAGATGTAGCTCAGTGCCAAGGCCTTGGGTTTGATCCCCAGTGCTACAAAAATAAAAATAAAAGAATCATAATATACATGAACCTAAATTAATGGTTGCAAAACACTGGTAGTGAGTGAAGCTTTTTAAAAATCTAATTGCTGGGGGCTGGGGATTTAGCTCAGTGGTTAAAGTGCTTGCCTTGCAAGCACAAGGAGCCGAGTTTGATCCCCAGCACCAAAAAAAAAAAAAAAAAAAAATCTAATTGCTGAGTTGAGTGTGAGGCACACAACTATAGTCCCAGCAGTCAGGTTAGGAGGCTGAGGCAGGGGGATCGCAGCAAGTTTGAGGCCAGCCTCGGCTACATAGGTAGTGAGTTCAAGGCCATCCTGAGCTACACAGTGAGAATCTGTCTAAAAAAAGTCCAATTGCATACATAAACACATGCAAAAGAACTTAGACTCAATGTAAAAACACTGAAAATGTCACACATACTTACTAAAAGAAAGGTGGTTTGGGTAGGTTAAAATCAGACACAAGAGACTTTAAGACAAACAGCATAATAGGGAAAGAATGGGATAACTGCACTACGACATAAAATTTAATTCACCAAAATCACACAATTCTAAACATCTATGCACCAAATAAAATATGTTCAAAATACAAAAGCGTGGATTGATAAAAACTGGAGAGGTTGGCAAATCAACTATCATCTTGAGAGATTTTCAACATGACCTTCTCTGTGACTGGAAAAAAAATCAGCAAAGATGCAGAACATTTGAAAAACAAAATTAACAATCTTGCTTACGCTTATGGACACATACCAACTTTGCATCCAATAACAGCAGAATACAAATTTCTCTTTAAAAAGAAAAACAAAAAACATTATTCTCTCAAGCACATATTTGCATTTATAAGACTAGATCATGAATTAAACTATAAAGCAAATATCAACAAATTTCAAAGAAAAGTATTATAAAATATGCTGATACCAATATAAATGTTAGAAGTCAATTTAAAATTTCCATAGATTTGGAAATAATGAACATGATTTTTATTCTTTTAATTAATTAGTTACTTCCTCGTTATTGAGACACAATACCCGACACACACAACTTAAATGAAGAGAGGTTTATTTTGGCTCACAGTTTGTAGAGGTTTCAGTCCATAGTCTTCTGGCTCCAGGGCTGGGTGGCATAGCAGAGGGCAAGCAGCTGACAGCATGGCTGCAAGAAGCACAGAGCAAAGGGATGACCCAAGAGGGAGATAGACCCTGCCAAGTTCTGCCCCACTGACCTGCCTCTTCCTGTTAGGTCCTACCTCCTAACATCCAGTCAGCTGTAAAGCCCCCATTGTCCAATCACATTCCAAAAGCCCCACCTTTGGGCACATGGTCTTTGGGAGACATCTAGATACAAATCATAACATTTGTTTTACAATGATAGGAATGGAACTCAAGGTCTCCTGAATACTAGGCCCGTGCTCTACTACTGAGCTGCACCCCCAATATTGAACATGCTTTGCAACTTGTCAACTCATGAGTTGACATAGAAACCACAACAAAAAGTTAAACATTTAAAAAGTGAGTTATAATAAAAACAGTATATATCAAAGCTTGTGGGCTACCAAAGGCAATGCTACGAAAGAATTAGTCCCTTAAGAGCTTTTTTTTTTTTTTTTCCCTCAGTACAGAGAATTGAACTCAGGGCTGGCCTCCTTTCCACTGAGCTATGTCCCCAACGACTTTTTAAATTTTTAGACAATTTTTGATGTGGGATCTTGCTATGTCACTAAGTTACTCAGGCTCACCCTCCCCCAGTCCTGGGATTACAGGTGTGTGCCACCATTAAATGCTTTTTATAAAGGAAAAAAGCCTAAAAATTAATTTAAAATACAACAAGATCTACTCAAAAGTGGAAAGATATGGTATTTATAAGATCAAAAATAGAGATAGAAAATGAAATAGAAAACAAAGGTATAACAGAATCAATAAGGCCAAAAGTTTGTTCTTTTGAAAAGACCAACAAAATAAAAAAATCTCTGAAATGTTTTATCTGAGGAAAAAGAGAAGACACAGATAAATGATTTGTCAATGTTCACTATCATATAACTGAAATATTGCATTATATATATTATATTGATAACTAACAAAACCCTAAATCTCAGGGTCTATTTCTTGCAAGTCCAATGTGACTCTGCTCCTCTTTGCTCCTCAAGATCCCCAACAAAGGATACTCCATTTTTGTGGAAGGGAATGGAGAGCAAGAAAGCTAGTGTAAATACATACAATATCTTTTAACATATCTGCTCAGATATGCAGTTTTTGTGATCAAGCCCACCCACACCTGGGTAGGTAGGCATTTTCCTCGCAAGAGGGGTACAAATAACATGGAAACAGGTGAGCAGTACAGTCCTCTTACAAAAAAGGGAACAAATACCTGAAGAACAATAATAGAGTCTACTACAAGCAATATTATGCTTGAAAGTAGTACAGTTAAAAACAGGGAAGTTGAGGGAGCCACTTCTTTCCCTTCATTCGGCTATAAACACAACACCAGCCTAATATCCTCGATTAAGTTTAAGAGGTCATGATGCCCCAGGTAGCAGATCATCAAGGGCAGTGAGCATGGAATGGGAGGTACCTGGAGTCAGAAGAGTCCAGACACTTTGAATGCTGGAACCCGGAGTTATGGGGGTTCCTCTTCCTCCTCCTTTTTCCTTTTGCCCTTCTGCCTTTTACGGCTGCTACCATCCCGTGATCTTCAATAAACATAGCTACTTAGCTACTTGCCGCAAGGTGTATGCTTGGCAATTATTTCCTTATTGTGCACAAGAACCTGGACTATTTTTTGAACTATCTATTCGACGGTAAGAAAAGGAAGAATAACTGAAAATACAGTAGAATTTAAGAGGATAAAAGAATATTATCAATACTTATACCAATAAACTCAAAATCTTAGATGAGCCAGGTGTGGAAGATGAGGCAGGAGGATCACCACAAGTTCAAGGCCAGCCTGAATTCATTGTGAAACTCTGTCTCCAAAAAAAAAAATACTTAATGAAATGAAAAAATTCCTGGCAACATATTATTTATTAAACTTACTAAAGGAGAAATAAAATACCTGAATAGTCCTTTAACTGCTAAAGAAATCAAAGCAGTTTTTAAAAAATCTTCCTATAAGGAAATACCAAGCCCACAGAGTTCTATAGGTGAAATCTACTGAAACTTGAAGGGAACAATAATTTTAATCAAATTTTTTCCATAAGATATAAAAAGAAGGATATTCTTTATATAATTCTATGAGCCTTGAAACCCAAACAGATAAAAATGGAGGGAGAAGGGAAAATCATAAGCCCACATTGTTCATGAATATAAATTTAAAAATTCTACAAAAATATAAACTGAGAAAAATAGCATATAAAACTTATAATAAATTATTAACTGGTCATTTACCCTGTAAATACAAGGGTAGTTAAATGTTAGAAAATCTACAAAAGTCTTCATCATATTAAGGAGGATATCTATCAATGTAAAAATTTTTTTACTTAATTCAAATCCATTCAAGATTTTAAAATTTTTAATATAGTTGGAGTTAAAGCCATCTTCTTTAGTTGAAGAAGACTACTACAAAATAGGTTCTTTACTGAAAACTCTACAAAAATGACTCTAAATTCCTTTTTCAATAATTAAGATAATCAAGAATACTCATCATTATTATCCTTTCCATTAACATTGTATTAGTGGTCAGAAAGGGGAGAAACTGGCATACTTTCAGATGATTGTATACACATAAATCCAAAAAAATCTAGAGATAAATTATCAGAAAGAAGAGTTTAGCAAGGTGGCTAGATATAATATCCATACACAAAAATTAAATTTATTTCTATATCAGCAACAAGGAACTGAAAAGTATAATTTCTTTGTTTTATTTTTTATTGTTATTATTTGCTTTAAATTTTTAAAAATTTTATTAGTACATGTTTCCAATTCCTGCAGGTTACAATCATCTTGGAGAGTGGTTAGAGGTACATACCACAGCTTTTTAATCCCCTTCCCCTTCCGTCCTCTTCCTTCCTTCCTCCTCCAATTCCACATCCTTGTTGCTATTATTAATCAGCTCATGTTATGGCATATAATGTTTACATTAATTGAGTTTATCAGGTTCCTGTACATGGCATATTTTCATTCAACTTATTTCTTCTCCTCCTTATCCCTGGTGCTCTTTCCCTGGACCACTTCCCTATTGCCAGAAATCCATTTCTTTGTCCCCTTCGATCCATTCTTATTATTCTCTTTGTTTGTACTTTGCCTCTTTCAAATTAGAGATACCATACAGTATTTAAGCTTGTGTGTCTGGTTTATTTCACTCAAAATTGTATTTTCCAGGTGCATCCATTTTCCTACATATGCCTCAAATCTGTCATTCTTCATTTCAGAGTAGTATTCCATTATATATAGATACCACATTTTATTTATCCAATTATCTGTTGATGGATATACAGGCTGTTTCCAGGATTTGGATATTACAAGTTGTACTGCTATAAATATTGGTATGTATGTATCACCATAGTATGATGTTTTAAGCTCTTTAGGGAAGCTATCTAGTAGGGGGATCACTGGGTCATAGGGAATTTCTAATTTCAGTTCTTTGAAAAATCTCCATACTGATTTCCATAATGGTTGTACAAGTTTACATTCCCACCAAAAATAGAGCTTCCCCTCACCCACACCCTTGCCAGCATTTATTATTGTTCCATTTCTTAATAATTGCCATTCTTTCTGGAATAAGATGGATTCTTAGCATTGCTTTATTTATTGTTTTGATTTTATTTTATTTTATTTTTATTTAATTTTTTTAGGGTAGGAAAGGTTTATTTAGCTCAAAGTTCATAGAAGTTTCATTCCACAATCAGCTGGATCCAAGGCAGGGTGGCACATCAGACAGGCAGAAGGCAGCAAGGCAAGCAAGGGAAGCAAAAAAGGATCTTAGCATTGTTTTAATTTGCATTTCTCTGATGGCCAGAGATGCTAAGCATGTTTTCATATATTTTGGGGCCATTCGTAATTCTTCTATGAAGTGTTTGTTTATTTCTCTTGCACATTTCTTTTTTTTTTCTTGCACATTTCTTGACTGGATCTTTAATTTTAAGTGGTATAATTTTTTTTTAGGTCTTTGTATGATTTAGCTATTAGTCCTCTGTCTGAGAAGTAGCTGGCAAATTTTATTTTCCCTTTCTGTGGGTTGTCTCTTCACTCTTCTGATTAATTCTTTTGCTGTACAGAAGCTTTTTATTCTGATATAATCCCATTTGTTGATTCTTGCTGTTGTTTCTTGTGCAATTGAGGTTCTGTTTAGAAAATCTTTTCCTACACCTATGTCTTCAAGTGTTTTATCTGTTTTATCTTCCAGTAGGTTTAATGTTTCTATTTTAACGTTATATCTTTGGTCCATTTTAATTTTAATTTAGTATATGGTAAGAGATAAGGGTCCAGTTTCAGTCTTCTGTGCACACATAGCCACTTTTCCCAGCACCACTTGTTGAATAGGCTATACTTCCTCTAACGTATGCTTTTGGCCCCTTTGTCGAAGATCAAATAGCTGAATGTGTTTGGGGATGCTTCTGTATCCTCAATTCTGTTCCATTGATCCACATATCTGTTTTTTTCTCCAGTATCATGCCATTTTTATCACTATTGCTTTGTAATATAGCTTGAAGTCTGGTACTGCTGTGCCTCCTGCTTTGGTCTTGTTATCCAAAATTGCTTTTGTTATTCTGGGTCTCTTTGGCCTCCATATGAATTTTAGGATTGTTTTTTCTAGATCTGTAAAGTATGTTGTTAGTATTTTGATTGGGACTGTTTTGAATCTGTATAACAGTTTTGGAAGTATGGCCATTTTAACAATATTGGTTCTGCCTAACAAGTAGCAAGGAACATCTTTCCATTTTCTAATGTCTTCTTCAATCTCCCTTTCTAGAGTACTGAAGTTTTCTTTGTAGAAGAGGTCTTTCACTTCCTTGGTTAGGTTAATTCCTAGGTACTTCAT
The DNA here is from genome assembly GCA_004026905.1 of Hystrix cristata. NCBI lineage: Eukaryota > Metazoa > Chordata > Mammalia > Rodentia > Hystricidae > Hystrix > Hystrix cristata. Next base: position 121,085 of record PVJO010001764.1, on the reverse strand, counting down.
TTTTTTTGAAGCTACTGTGAATGGTATTATTTTCATAATTTCCTTCTCATTCCATTTGCTGTTGTTGTACACAAATGCTAATGACTCTGTTTGTTGATCTTATATCCTGCTACATTGCTGAAGTTTGTTGTTAATTCTATGAATTTTTTGGTGGAGTTCTTTGAGTCTTCTATGTAGAGTATCATGTCATGTGCAAATAATGATAATTTGAGTTCTTCCTTTCCTATATGTATCGCTTTTATTTCTTTCTCTTGCCAGTTGCTCTGGATAATGTTTCAAGTACTGTGTTGAATAGAAGAAGTAATAGTGGACATCCTTATCTTGTTCCTGATTTTAGGGCAAATATTTTTAGTCTTTCCCCCTTTAGTATGATACTGGCAATTGGTTTGTCATATATAGCTTTTGTCATATTCAGGTATGGTCCTTCTATACCTGCTTTCTTCAGAGTTTTTATCATGAAAGGGTGATGGATTTTGTCAAAGGACTTTTGTACATCTGTTGATATGGTCATATGGTTTTTGACCTTGCTTTTTTTTATGTGGTGTATTATATTTATTGACTTACATATGTTGAACCATCCTTGTATCTCAGGGATGAAACCTACTCGATCAACACGTAAGATCTTTTTGATTATTTGCTGAATTCTATTTGCTAATATCTCATTGAGGATTTTTGCATCTATGTTCATTAAAGAGATTGGCCCATAGTTTTCCTTTTTAATTGAGTCTTTATGCAGTTTTGGGATCAAGGTGATACTGGCTTCCATAAATGAATTTGGGAACACTCCATCCCTTTCAATTTCTCTGAAGAGCTTGAGGATTATTGGTGCTATAGCATCCTTAAAGATTTCGTAGAATTCAGCAGTGAGTCCATCTGGTTCTGGGTGTTTGTTGGTAGATTCTTTATTACTGTGTCAATTTCATTACCTATTGTTGAGTTGTCAAGCACATTTATGTCTTTTTGGGTTAGTTTGGGTAGTTTGTGTCTATGAATCTATTTCTTCAAAATTTACTAATTTGTTGGAATATAATTTTTCAAAGTAGTTATTATCTTCTAGATTTCCACAATGCCTGTTGTGATTTCACCTTTTTCATTTGTGATTTGTTGTATTTTCTCACTTTCTTTTGGTAAGTCTGGCAAGTGGCTTATCTTTTTTATTTATTCTTTTGAAGAACTGTCTCTTTGATTCATTAATTTTTTACTGATTTTTTTTTCATCTCATGAGATTTCTTATAAGGTTTTCTATTTGATCTTGGTTTGTTTTCCTAATACGAGCATTGATTGCAATGAATTCTCCTCTTAGAACTGCTTTCATAGTGTCCCAGAGGTCTTGACACGTTGTATCATCATTGTCATTAATTTCCAGAAATTTTAAAATTTCTTCTCTGATTTCTTCTATGACCCGCTGGTTGTTTAGGAGTATAATATTAATTTTCCAGGAGCTGTTGCCTTTTCCAAAATTTCTTCTGTCATTGATTTCTATTTTTATTACACAGTAGTCTGATAGGATGCATGGGGTAATTTGTATACTTTTACATTTATTTAAGCAGGCTTTGTGGACTAGTATTTTGGAGAAAGTAACACATGCTCCTGTAAAGAATGTATACTCTGTTGTAGAGGGGTGGAATATTCTGTATATATCCATTAAGTCCTTATGTTCAAGGGTGCTCTGAAATTTCTTTGTCATTTGTTTGTTTAGTTGATGTCTTTGCAAAAGTGGGATGTTAAAGTCCCCTACTATGATTTGTGTTGGTGTTTATTTGATCTTTTAATTTCAGCAGTTTTGTTTTATGAAGATAGTTGTTCCAGATCCTTGGCATCAAAAAAGAAAGAAAGAAAAAAGAAGATAGTTGTTCCAGTGTTCAGTGTATATATGTTTATCAATGTTATCTTTTCTTGGAGGACTGTTTCCCTTAACCAGCATGTAGTGACCTTCTTTGTCTCTTCTCCTCAGTTTTAGCTTGAAATTTACCATGTCTGATATCAGAATTGCTACCCCTGTTTGTTTTCAGGGTCCTGGTGCATGAAATGTTGTTTTCCATCATCTAATTTTTAATCTATGAATAACTTTTTGGATTAGATGAATTTCTTGAACACAACAGATTGTTGGATTCTGTTTTGGTTTGTTTGGTTTTATCCAGTCTGCCAGTCTGTGTCTTTTAAGTGGAAAGTGAGGCTCATTGAGAGATATTACTGAGATGTGTTGGTTATTTACTATCATTGCCTTCTTTATCTGTTAATGTATCCTTTGTTTTTCTTTTCCTGATTTTTTTATTGCTATTTATCCACTGCCCTCAGTTGTCTCCTCTGTGTTTTTAGCTGTGTCTGGTTCAAGGTTTCTGTCAAGAAAATTCTCGGGTATTTTCTCTAGAGCTGATTTAGCACTCACATATCTTATGAGTTGATCTTTTTTGTGGAAATATCTTATTTCTCCATCTATTTTGAAGGATAGTTTTGCTAGGTGAGTTAATCTGAGTTGGAAGTTACTTGCTCGTGGGGCTTGAAATACTTCACTCCACTCTCTTTTGGCCTTTAGGGCTTGTATTGAGGACTCCACAGTGATTCTAACTGGTTTATCTTTATATGTGATTCTTTGTTTTACTCTGGCTGCTTTTAAAATTTTGTTTTTCACTGGATATCTGGTAACTTAATAAGAATGTGCCTTGGTAAGCTTCTTTTTTTAATCATAATTGTTTGGTGATCTATAAGCATAGCTTATTTGTATTTTAAACTCTTTTAGTGGAGACATTTTCTTCTCTGATTTCTGTAAGCATGTTAGTGAATCCATCTGTGCTATCTTCTAGTTTTTCTCTAACTCTAATTAGTCTTAGATTTGTGTTCTTGTTGTCATCTAGTAGCCACTAGATAATCTTCTCTTGATCTCTTATTTTCTTTTTGGCTTCTTTGACCTCTTTATTATAATTTACTCTTTTGTCCTCAGTATCAGAAGCTCTGTCTTCACATTGATCATTTTGTAATGTGTGAATTATATACAGTTCTTTTATTTCAGGTATTTCTGTCTGACATCTTTTCAAAGATTCCATATCCTTGTTGAATCTGGCATTCAAATTTTGAACTGTTTTAGTTAGTTCATCCAGTTTTTTTTTTACCCGTTTCTCTGAAATTCACTACGAACATATTGAGTGAAATTGCTGTGAACTTTTAGTTCATTTCCTCTTTGAACTTATCTGTTTTCTTCATCACATTTATGAACTTTTTATAGACTTCTGCTACCTAGTATTTGTTTTCTTCTCCCTTTGTGACTTCTTGTTCTGCCTTGGGAGTGTTGGGGCAGTTCAGAGATCTTCTGTCTCCTTGCTTCTCCATTCTCCTATGCACATCTGTGTTTATTTGTCTGTTTATATATTTTTCAGAATTATGTATGGTTTCTTCTTTTTTCCTCTCCGTTTTGGAAGGGGTTACTGCAGGATGGGGACAAGAGAAGTGGGGAGAGTTTGTGGCTTACATGGAGATTTTTAGTAGGATATTGCCTCCCCATGAATAATTTTCAGCTTTGCATGTCCAGTGCTAGTATTCAATCCTTCTGTTATTTACTTTAAGTGATTTCTATTCTGTCCCCATATTTTGCTGAAAGAATTACTTCTGGTTATAACACCAACCACAGATTCAATCTTACAACACTTCTATATGACAGACCTTGCAGTGACACTTCCCTCCTTTATTCTCTGTGCACACTGTGACAGTTTATTATTTGTGGTTGTTCTGCAGTGATGCAGGTGAGGTGGAGTGAGGAGAATGGGAGGTGGTTGGATGAAGCGTGTTAGACACTAAGGGGGAGGTTTGAGGGGGGGATAGTTGTAACTGAGAAGAAAAGGTTGATATGGGGTCTGGTTTTGTTGGAGTACTTTTAGTTGAGTTGAAGGGTCAGTATTTCTTTCTAATTTTAGTGGTACATTTTAGATATACATAATAACATTCATCATAGGGGTCTTGTATGTGTACATAACACATCTTGCTTCTATTTTTTTCCCATTCCCCTCCCCTCCCTTCAATCCCTCTTTCCTCCTTATTTACAAAAGCTTTGTTTCCATTTTTTACTTTGTCCCTCCCTTCCTTTCCCCCTCCTCTCTCCCTTGCTCGCCTTCCCACTCGAACAATTTCTTCACTTTCCCCAATATATATTATACATTTTGGCCCTTACTTACACTTTCTGTTTCTCACACCAGAAAAACAATGCAGTATTTAAATACATTTGTCTGATTTATTTCACTTGAGAGAGTAGTCACAAGGTGCATCCATTTACCTAGAAATGTTTCAAGCTTATCCTGCTTTGTGGCAGAGTAGTACTCCATTGTATAAAAAAAAAGACCTTCTCTATCCACTCATAAATTGATGGGTATTTGGGTTGTTTCCAAGATTTAGCTATTCCAGATTGTGCCACTATAAACATAGTTGTGCATATATCACTGTGGTATGCTTTTAATTCTTTTGGGAAGATACTAAGAAGAGGAATACCTGGGTTAAGTGAAACCTCTACTTTTAGCTTTTTGAGGAAGCTCCACACTGATTTCCACAGTGGTTGCACCAGTCTACATTCCCACCAGCTGTGGAGAAGAGTTCCCTTTTCTCCACAGCCCCACCAGTTGGGTCAATATTGAAAGTTTTCAATGGCTATTTCATGAGGACAAGGGTGAGATTGGGAGAAAGAGGGGTTACTTTTGATTGAGGAAAGACATGTGGTTTTCAGAACTTGCTACAAGCAGGACAATAAGCTAGGTAAGATATGGAAGAGTCAAAGGCTTAGGATGGGGAGGATCAGGGAATACTACTAGAGAAGATAGGAGTGACTGTGAGGGAGCAAAATATGGGGAATTTAAAAACTTGGGAGGAATTTACATGTTTGGAAAAAGAATATAGAAATAAGTTAATAATACTGTTTTGGGGGTTTGAGGTGAAGAAACTAGATAGGGAGCTGAGACAAGGGAGACTCTATTAAATCAGTCAATGAAAGAACAAATACAGAAAAGTAACAACCTAATGAACACAGGAAACCATAAAATAACATAACAAAACCCCACATTACTAAATAAATCATGCAACATACAAAAATCTTAAACCTATAAGATGCCTGATGGGAACACAGATTAAATATTCCAATGAGCTATTGCATATGTGATTCCCAAGTAGTTCTTCGCCAGAGAGTTTGAGTTCTCACACCCCAATAACTCCTCTGATCCCTCCACTGCAATACTGAAGCCAACTCAGATTCAGGGCTTCTTCCTGCCAGGCTGCAGGCATTCTTGCAGAGTCTGATCCAGTGTGAGTTCATGGGTTAGAAACTCTCACTGCCCACCTCTCTGGGTGTAATGGTAGATTCAGTAGAGGTTCACTGCTATGAAATTGTCTACTCAGGATTATTCCTATGGAAGCAAATCAGCTATAGCAGTAATAGGCTAATCCATTACAGTGGTATCTATCAGGACTAGTTGAGAAATACCATACGACAAGACCCTGTTTTCAGTCTCCTTTTACCCTAGAGAAGAACTCCAAGGTTATAGTGTAAGTATCTTAGTAACCCATGTCTCGACCCACAGTTAATGTGCATTAGATGTGATGGCTATATATCCTCTAATGGTGAAAAACAGTTTTCTACAATAATTTTATAGAATCAGTTATCTAAAGCTCAAGAGGCTGGGGACTGGGTAATGCCAAAGGTGGGAAGAGAAAAGGAAAAAAAAGAAAGTTTTTTTTAAAAAGTCCTCTGCTCTGTGGTATGGGAAGGAGGAAATAGGAGGGGGCCAAATGAATCTAATGATGGAAAGGATATGTCATAGATTTAGAAGGGGATAATGGGGAAAACTGGGTACAAAGTTGGTAGTGAGAAATGGAGATGCAAAAAGATCCTGTGACTGATATAAATATTAGAGAAAAAGTTAAAAGGAGACAAATGAAAGGGGAAGAGGAAAGAAAAGAAAAGGTGAGACTGAATAAGACACAGGGGAAAGAGGTCAGGCAAAGAGATGTAGATAAAAGTAGGAGGGGTATATAGGGACCAGGGAGAATTCCCTTACCCTCTATAAACTACACTAGGAGAAAAAAGGCAAGAGGAAGAGAAACACACATACACAAACACACTCATAAAAGAAAAAAGGGTAAAATAATGGAATAAAAGTGTGGTTAGAAATGTACAGGAGGAAAATAGCACAGAAAAAAGATTAAAAATTTAGAAAGTAAAATAAAAATGAAAACGAAAAAATAAAACAACCAAAGAAAGAACAATAAAAGAAAGTTTTCTATTGTTTTGGATACATGGCTCTTTTCCTCAGCCTAGGATTAAGGAGCAGAGCTTAAACCAGCACATGTCTCTGTTCATGGTGGAAGTCTAAGTTGGCAGTCTGCCATAGAATGCTGCTGGGTGTAGAGATCTGCTTATAGTGAGAACCCACGCCAATGTGAGCTTCCAGTCCTGTGCAACTCAAGCTGAACCTGGCTTCTGACCGCAGGAATCTGGTTGGTAGTCAGCAGGCCTCTCAGCAGGACTCCTCCCAGTCTGCTCTCCAGGTGCTGCATTCTCCCATTACTGTCTTTTCCTCGTCCACTCTGGGAACTTGGCTGTGAAGCAGCCCAAGTACTGCTCCGGACCCAGGTTCAAACACTCAGCCCTTCCCCACAATAGTGTCCCCATCGACTCTTGCTCTGTGGTTATAAATGCAGGTTCTTGTACTGAGGTCACTCACCAACTGTTGATTGTAGTAGGCTTCTCTGGAAGCGTTGTTAGTGTTTTCTTTGCTGGGTCAAAGTGCAAGTGATTATTTCCATCCTGATGCAATTCTCTGGTTCTCCATGAGCAAAAAGTTGTTCATTTCACTTTGCCTCCCACCTGGCAGCTAGCCAGCTACTGTCAGCAGTTCTGGGCAGTCTCTCCTCCATGGTGTGATTTATTTGTTCTGTATCACTTCATCCTATTTTCTTTTGTTCTGCCAGTTCTCTCATGATTCCCAGGAACCTTCACTCACTTCGGTTCCTCTCCAAGCTATTGTTTTCCAGACTCTGTACACTTTGTCCGGGAGAAACTGAGTTGCTAGCAATCACTGCTGTGCCATTTTTTTCTAGAAAGCATAATTTTAAAGGACATGAGCAACACAAATAACAAAATACTCATGAATAAACTCAACAAAAGACAGGCAAGATATGGACACAGAGAGTAATAAACCACTGAAAGACATTAATGAAACCTAATAAAACAGTCTTTCATCATGAATTGAAAGCCCAGAATTATAAAATGTCGATATTCTCCAAATTTATTTATATTTTATATGCAATGCCAACATGTTTTTATTATTATTGCTGTTGTTTAGATGTTTGTATATGTGCAATTTGAGGCACTTGCTTTAAAATATGGAAAAACAAAATACTAAGAATAGCCAAAAGGATTTTATACTACTAAGTATCATGACTTTTTATAATGCTATTATAATTAAATATGTTCATTTCACTTTGCATCAAGACAGACAAATTTTCCAGTGGAGCAGAATAGGCAGCTTAGGAATGGACATTTACATAACTGGAATATTAATATTTGACAAACTTCGAAAAGGTGGGGCTAGTTGATAAATAAAACCAAGGGGGGAAAAGGTCAGTTGTATGTAAAAAGTAATATTGGATCCCTACCTCGCACCATTCATAAAGGTAAATTCCAGAGAGAAAAAGTATTTAAATGTCAAAAGAAAAACTAAATATTTCTGAAGAGTAAGTGAATATATATTAGGGTAGAATGGACAAAGAAAAAAACAGGATAAATATTTATAAATTCAACATTAAGAACACCTATTTATCAAAATAGTAAAAAGACAAGAAACAAATGAGAGAATTTGCATCATAGAATTGAAGAACTAATGTCCAAAGTATATAAGGAATATGACAAACAGTCAACTAAAACAATGGGCATAAAATATGAGATGACCATGACACAAATGAGACAAAGATGGCCTGTGTATATTGGCCCCTATGTTATTTCTTCGCAGCAGGGTGGGTCAGCTCTCAGCAGCACCAAACTCATTTACACACCCAAGAGAGTTTTTGTTGCTTTTTTTTTTAGAAATAAGGTCTTGCTATGTTGTCTAAAATGGCTCCCAACTCTTGGGCTCAAGAGAACCTAATACCTCAGCCCCCCAGGCTTTAAACATTGTCCAAATAAGCAGATTTTAGCCATTTAGAGACGTCTGCCTAAAGTTGAAGAACATCTCAACATCTGCTAATCCTAGGTAAGATAACCCTGTAGCTATAAAGTTTCTGATATGCTGCTGCCTCAGGAGTTTTCTGACTCCAAGACTTCCTATTGCCTGCTGCAAAGTATCGTGGTAAGTTCCCTCTCTTCTGGAATTTCTGTTGCCCTCTTTCCCTTTTGGAGGGTTCCTGCCTCCCACCTAGTCTCTGGATCTTCTCACTTTATGAAAGACTTCCTGCATATAAGCCTGTCAAAGCTGGCCATAAAGTTTGAGCATGCTACTGCCACCTCCCTTGCTCAGCCCTGAAATCCCTTAAGCTTCCTACACTGACATGTCACAGCAGAGGAACTACAGAAATAAAAGAGATGCTTAACCTCAGGGACAGGCCAGTATGGCCAGGAGGAGATGGCTTTACTCTAATTTTACATCCAACAGTCAAGAAATAAATCTAAACTGTTAGAAAAGATATAAACATTGGTAGGAGTGTAACATGGTATAACCACCTGGATAAAAATTCAACACAATTGTATAAAAGGGAGCACTACCGTATCATATTTACCTAGTTCAACTCCTAGGTAAATATACCCAAGAGAGATCTATTTTACAGGGGTGCCAGAAGGTAATACTCATAACAGCACTGTTGGAAGCAAGCAAAGATTGGAAACTGTCTTCTCAGCAGCTGGAAAATGGGTTGTTATATATCAGTGAAAAAATGAATGAAATGCAACTTTGCTCAACGAGGACGACTCTTTGTGAAAATAAAAGTTCCAGTATTATAGGCAGCTAAATTAAATAAAAATTAATATACAGTAAGAGAGGGACTGGGCTGTCAAGGAAGTCAGTGAAAAATAAAGACATCCAAATTGGGGCTGGAGACACATCTAAAGAAGGCCAGGCCTCAAGAGGGAGATGCAATGGCCAGGCCTGCTGCCTCCCTAAGGCATGAACAGTAACTTGAAATTATTCTGTAATTAGCACCACCTAGTCCAGTAAGTCCAGATAGGCATCAGTTGCCCAGGTGGGTGACCAGAACATCTGCACCCATCCCTTCCCAAGAATGCCTTTGTTCTTTCCATGTACCCTTGCTACATGACTCCTTTCCCTATTATATCAATATTAGTTAAGCAGCTATACCTGTAATCCTAAAGACTGATTATCGTTTGACCCATGTTGTACCCATATTGTGACTTTGCTGTATAAATTATCTGATAAAGGACCTAGGTGGCAAACCACTTCCAAGGCCCCCTCCTATCTCTCAATAAATCTTTGCTACTCTTAATCTCAATTGTTCCTTAAAATTCATTCTTCAAATTCAAAAGATAAACTTGACACATTTAATATCTAACAGGTTGTTATATTTCTCCTGTATCACCAAGACACTAGATGAAAGTTCAAAAACATATGCATAACAATCATAAAAATGTATTGCTTTGTAATATATACGAATGTGAAAGAAATTAAAGCAATGTAGTAGTCATGTAAATACAAATGCAGGATGGATGTTACTTTCGAGAGGAAAGCAGTAGTGTAGTAGTAGAACACAGGAACCACCTGAAAGCTGTTGAAAATCTATTGGTAATGTTTTTGTTCTTGGATGAAATGTCAAGTTAAATAGGGTGTTCATTGTCTGATTTTAAAATGAACCTGTCTAATTTAAACGGGTCATCCAAAGACCAGTTATTGTAATGCATTATTAACCAATTCTGTGAACTTGAAGTCCATCTTTCCAAAGAGAGGATTGTACCTATGTATTTTCTCAAGTCTTCGGGCCCAACCGACGGATGACTGTGGAGTTTACTCAAGGCCATGAACAAAAACTCAGCACCTTAACCCAAGTATTGTACCTACTCGCCACCGTGACCACAATACCATTAACAAATAGTTAAAAACCCAGGAAGATGGAGTTACAAAACCTAACTTTCATGGGGAGCAAACAAAAGCTGGAAGAATCACCTGCCCCGCCCCCCGTCCGCCTGGCGCGCCAGTGACGTCACCAGCAGGCGACCGGGCCATTGATTCCCGACTGAAGGGAGCTGGGCTCCGCCGAGGGGGCGGGCGGGGGGAGGGTCCGGCGGCCGTGGCAGCCTCTGGCGAGGGCGCGCGTCCGGAGGAGCTGCGAGATCCGGTAAGAGGCGCCCTCCTCCTCCTCTGCCAGCGCAGTAGCCTCCCCGGGCCGAGCGCCCAGAGGGCGCGGACGGACGGGGCGGTGCGGGGCCCCAGGGGCGCGGCGGGTGGCGAGGGCAGGTGGGGACGCGGCTGGTGGGGACGCGCTGGCTCGACAGCCGGGAGGCGCGTGCCGGGGTTGGTGCGGGGGCGCGCGCCAGCGGCTGCGCACGGATGCTCGCGCGCTCGTGCCCGCCGGAGCCCGGCAGTGGCTGCCCACGGGCCTGTTTCTCTCGCCGACCCCCGCCGCAGAGAAGAACTAGAGAGCGGGCGCCGGGGCTGGTCCTCCAGGCTGCGCGGCAGGCGCCAGTGCCGGGCTTGCACCGGCGCCCTTGCGTGCCCGCCGGGGAAGGCGGAGGTGGCCGCGGCGCGCAGCCAGCTGCGGGGTCGCGCCGTGCGCTCGGCCCCGGCGGCCCTGGTGCGGGAGGCCTAGTTGCGTCACCTCCTTTCCCTTCATCTGTTTGGCTTGGTTCTTGGGCCCTACTAGAGGGTAAGCCGGCTCGGGGTGTTCCGTGTTGGTGCCACAGTTTGGGAAACTCGCCTTCCAGAAAGGGATCCCTGTCATGGGATTTTGAACGCCGCTGGGGGAGGGGTGCGAGCACGCAGAGGAAGCCGCGTTTTAGGCGCTGCGGGAGGACAGCCGCACTCGGAGGCCTCACAGCGACCGGGTGGAGAGGGAGTGGGCTTGCTGGGGCAGGTCATGGGGCGAGGGCAGCGAAGGCAGGAGCGTCCGATCGTTGGCAAATGTGGAGGCATTCCAACTTTATTCTCTACCAAAGAGCACTTTGCCCATCGTTTTAAAGAACTTGTTTTAAAACCCCGTTTTAAAGATACCTTGTTCCTTATTTATAAACAGCTAAGTACTTTCTGCACTGGAGGCAGCGAAATAGAGTAGAGAGGAGGCAGAACTTGGAGTCACGTCTGTCACTTAGCAGCATGTGACAATGAGTGAGTTTGCTAATCTCTACTTTTGCTTAGGCTTATCTAAAACATGAAGATAATTATACTTACCTTGCAGAGTTGTCAGAATTTGGAGTGTCTGGCTATTATTAGTAAGGACACAGTACCCAAGCACTTGAACTTGCTCAATTGGGGAAAATTTTTCATTTGTATAGGTGCTTCCGTTGGCAGGGGATCTTTTTGTTGTTTTGGATGTTTGCTATTCTGCCAGATAATGATAAAGCAGACTTTGTGGTAGGGTCTCAAAATCCACAATCTCTCCACGGTAGACAACATAAAACTCTACAATTGAAAAAAGGTTAGGACATCACGATTCTATTAATTATAGATTCTCTTTATTATTTATTATGTGCATGACACAGTGTCAGGCACTTTACGTATACTGTTTTTTTCCCAGTACTTCACACTCAGCCACACCCCCCCTTCAATTTTTAAATTTTGAGACAGGATCTTGCTAAGTCACTAAATTGCCTAGGTTCTGCTCAAACCTGGGATCCTCCTACTTCGGCCTCCCAGCATGGTGGGATTATAGCTATGTACACCATGCCTAACTCTATACTAATTTATTAAATCCCTCCAGCAATCCAGTACAGTAAGCGTCATCCCCATTTCACAGATGCAGAAGGTGAGTGTTGGCCAAAGTCTTGACACTAATTAGTGACAGGGATGGAACTTGGCTCAGGCCATCCATCAGGCAGTGTGATTTGGGTCTTGTTCTTTCTCAGTGACTGCTGTCCCGGTGTGAAGGTGGTGTAGTGGGGGGAGGGCAGCATAAACAGTTTAGAGGACCAGGAGAAAAGGAAAGGCCAATGGGCCTAAGCACACAGTTGCTGCAATTGTGGGTATGCAGTAGGCATTTGGTAAATGCTTTGTAGAAAGAAGAAAAAGTCTTGAGGCACTGTTATTTCTGCCAGGAAGAGGCCCAGCACTTGTTCCACAAAGACTGTGTAAGCTATTTTTATACTATAATAATGCACTGTAATATGAGCATCCTTTTGATTCATAGATTTAAAGATTTGAAGTTCTCTTTCAGATCAAGATTGGTATTATCTGTGACCAACTGATTACGGTTTTCAAATATGTGAACAACAGAGTCTGAGCTTTGGGCTTCTGTAGTGATCGCTTGAGGTACAGCAATTTGTTGTGCTGTACCATCTGTTAGACTTGGACCTTCATGGGTACAGCTGCTTGAGCTATTTTCTGGAGAGCACCAGAGGATTGCTTGGTATTAAGGAGAAAGAGTTCGAAATATTAAGTTTCTTTCTAAATCAGGTGTTTAGGAAAGATCCCTGACTGCTCTGGATTAATGTGGGAATAGTAAACTAGTTTAAACATGATATTCTTGGTGTTTTTGATCAGCTATTCTGTGCCATGTTTTTCTTTAAAATGACCTAGGACTGCATAGTGAACTACTAGGAACACACAAGGTTTAAAGCTCACCCAAGGAAACTGATTTACAGTTCCACCACCCAGGGAGCTCTAATTCTATTTCTGTACTCTCTCAGATGCTGTGAGGCCACCTGTCTTTACCATCTTTGTCAGACTCAGTCAGAGAGACCTCCTGACATCTGCCCTCCCTTTCCCTCTTCCGCACCCTGCTCCATACACATAGTGAAGCTTTTTCCCAAAAGCAGGTACATTAATCCAGTTGCAAATGGCAGAAACCTAATATAAACTAATTGAAGTAAAAAAAAAAAGTCTTCCCTCTTTGATCATTTAACTAGAAAGTCCAAAGGCAAACTTTAGGCATGGCTAGATCCTGGGGCTCAAATGATGTCATAAGGGCTCCCTGTGCCCTGCCTTCCTCTGCTCCCTTTTGGTTTATTGCTTTTTCTGCATACTGAAAAAGCTGATTATTGACAACCGAGTCTGTGACCTTGTAGCTCTCCTCTAGTGTTGTAAACTAATCACTGTGGACAGAGCAATAGGGGTTCTGTGGCTGGATAGGTCTGTAACACAGGCTCCTCCTTTCACTCTTCCTGGAGTGAAGAGCTAAGCTGCCCTTTGTGACCACGTGGAAGGGACAAGTATAGAGGGACTCAGATGGCTGCTATAGGGTGTGTGTATGAGTGTGTGTGTGTGTTTGTGTGTATGTGCATGTGCAAGCTTGCGTATTGCCTGTGTGCTCACATCTCACTTCTTTGAAACCCTTCCAGAGCCCTCTACCTGGAACAACTCACCTGGTTTTGTTTGTTTGTCATGCGTCGTTCTGTGGTAGCTCGGGTGACCCTTTTCCTCTGCTTCCTCTGGCTGATCTTTTGGGTTTAGGTCTCACTTCTTCCAGAAGGCCTCCTTGACCTCCTTCAGTGAGCCAGGCCATGAACCCTTCCTTCTCTTCCCCTCAACACCTGAGGGCAACCCTGTTGGGGGTTTTGTTTCCTGTTGGATAATTGTCTGCTTGCTCTAGGCAGAGCCCCTGAAGGACAGAGGTGTGCTTTGCTTTGTGCTCCCTACTTCACAACCCTTACAGCCAACTGGCGTTTCATGTGGGTTATCGCTTGTCTCTTCTCTTCGTGAGAACAATGAGGAAAATAATTTTGCCTTGTTTGTTGTCTCTAGGGCCTAGAACAGTGCCTGGCATATAGAAGGTGCTCAATAAATATTTATTAAATGAATTACAGAACTCTGCCCCCAAGAAGAATGTGCTGGCATCGTGTTGATGAGGATTCCAATCTGCATGACAGACACAGTCTCACTGTAAATCTCTGAAACTGGAGCTCTGCAGGTCAGCCCAGGAAGGTGGAAGCTTCTCCCCATGTGGGTTTGAACCCACACAGATTGGACCCAAGAAGCCAGCTGGGAATTCCACCCTGTGTGATACTTCACACCCCTCAAACCTTTCTGAACTTTGGGTTGAGACAGAGTTTCACTCTGTTGCCCCCACCCCGACCATGAAATTTTGAGCTTGAGCCATCCCATGTAGCTGGAACTACAGGTGTGGACCACCCCACCTGATGCCTTTTGGAATGCTGATAAATTGTGTATTAAGGCTTTCTCTGTGTCTTGTGGTTTTTTCCCCTTGGAGTTTTTATTTTAAAAAGCATTTCCTGAAGCACTTGCAATGTGCCAGGCACTGTTTGAGACCTTTATAAATAACAGATCATTCTTAGACTGAGATTTTGGGATCAACAATTGTGGATTTTAAAACTCATTTTCTTTTTAAATACCAGAGCACTCAAGAAAGGCTGAGAAAAAGGAGGGCAAGAGGGAGGAGAAGTTATACAAGAAACAAGACTTCTCTGTTCATATCATCTCCCCCTCCAGAAGTACAACTGCCTATAGCAGCCGGGTGTCCTTAGGTCTGACACTCATAGCTCATAAATACAAAATACAGTTCTATGTTGTCAAAGGTGTTTGGTTTTCACCCAGACTCAGCCTTGCTGCACACTCTGGTCTGTACCTGGCCTTTTCCATTGCTGACTTCAGGTGCCTGGGATGTACCCATTGTTGTCCCCAGGGCAGATCCACCCAGTCCCGGGAGGGACCCTGCAGGACAGAGGCTGTTCAGGGTCTAATTTCTGCACTGCCTGGGGTGGGGGGGCCAAATCCACATCCTAAGCACCTAACAGAGCACATCCATCTTCTTGGTTTTGTTTTACATCTTAATTTGGAAGAAACCTCTACCCAAACTACACCAACAGCAAAGGAAAAATACCTTTTTCTTTCTTTTAACTATAACAAAAATCTTTAGTTTTTATACAAGTTAAGGTGAAGGGATTATTATACTTACCCAAATGTGCAAGCTCTGGTTTCAGCCCAGCTGCAGTAATACTGTTGGAGTGCTTAGTCCTGATTTGCTTCCTGAAAAGAGAATACAGATTGAGAATGCCTTTTCCAAAATGCTTGGGGTCAGAAGTGTTTTGGATATTGTGTTTTCTTGAATTTTGGAATATTTTGTGCACACACACGTGTACTGCACTATCTTGGGAATGGGACCCAAGACTAAACATGAAATTTCATTTATGTTTCATACATACCTTATACACATAGCTTGAATGAAGTTCAAGTATACAATATTTAGTATACGAATAAAGTATACAATATTTTAAAATAATTTTTGCACGTGAAGCAAATTTCATGTGTGGAATTTAGTGGCATCGTGTCAGAGCTCAGAAGTTTGAGGATTTTTTAGCTGTGTATGGTGGCACGTATCTGTATTCTTGGGAGGCTGAGGCAGGAGGATCAATGTGAGTTTGAGGCCAGCCTGGGCTACATAGTGAGTTTGGGCCTGTCCTAGAATTTACAGCGAGACCCTGTCTCAAAACACCAAAGAGGGAAAAAAGAAAGTTTGAGAACTTTCAAAAGAATATGTTAGTACATGTATCAGTTCTCCATGATGAATGTAATCATTCCATACTGCAAACATGGACTCATAAGAACAAAAATTTAAAGAAAGTTTTGGGATTTTGGAGTATTTGGATTTCAGATGTTCAAACGAAAGATGCTCAGCCTTTACCAATTTCCACTCATGTGATCGCTCTCATCCTGCCCTTTCCTGAATTGGAGGTTTTTTTAAACTAAAAAAATGCAAATCTGGACTAAATTGAAAATGGTATGTCATTTTAATTTGCATTTTTATTATTATTAAGTAGACTTTATGCATATTCTGTTAACCACTTTTTTTCCATTTTCAAAATTCTCACTATTTTATCTCTTCATTTACTGCATTTAAGTGATTTTTAAATAAAGTATACAAATACTCTAAAAACAAGAGTACATATATGCCTACTGTAAAATAAAAAAACTTTATTTGGTGTGAATATTTTTCTAGTTTGTTGTTTGCCATCTCACTTTGGCTTTACAGTTAATCATAAAAATCCTATTTTTCCTTCCTCTGTAGGCAGAATTTATTCTTTTTGTTTCTTCTTTTGCTTATAACCTTAAAATATTTTATTCTCATTCAATATTCTATTTTTACATGACTTTAAAAGCCGATATTCCGTTTTATTTCAGGTTTTTAACAAGACATTTGATAAACGACATTGCATAATACTTTAAATAAAATCAAGGTCTATGTTTTAAAGATGTTTATATTACATTTAAAAAATAATAATTTATCGGAATATCAAAGCATGCTCCACCACACCGAGATTCAAGTACAAACGATCCCTGGCTTACCATGGTCTGACTTGTGATTTCCAGCTTGATGACAATGTGAAGGTTGGACACATTCAGTAGAATCCATTCTTCCAGTGTGGACTTTTTATCTTTTCCTGGGCTAGGGATTTGTGATTCTGGGCCACTGCCACTGCAGCAGTAGCAGCAGCAGCGGCTGGCTCCCTGTCACCCACAGGAGGAGGAGGAGGGGAAACAATCAGTTCATGTTGCTAAACTGTGACAACAGTAAGGTGGGTGATTAAGTGCATTCTCTCCTTACACAAGTTCCACTTGTCATGATTTGTTAGCATGTAACCCCGTCTTAAGTCAGGGGCATCTATTTCTTATATTCTGTCAATTCCATACATTGCTTCAGGGAATGATATTTATCTGTGGCCTCAGGTTTAAAGAGCGTAGCCAAGATGATGAGTTCAGTCTCTTCCAGTTCCCTTTCCTCACTTTTTTCTAAAACTCTTATTGGGATATGATTATATATGTACCTGTACATTTATATGAGTGCAAAAAGTTTATGGGTACTTTTCATGTATTTTGACAAAAATATCCACCCACCTAAAAAGTAAAATAAAACATACCCACTAATTACCATCAAAATCAAGAAATAAAACATTTTCATTACCCTAGAAAGTTCTCCTGTGTCCCTTCTTACCCCGGAAGGCTACCCCTGTTCTGATGTTTTATCACGATAGGTTAGTTTTGCCTGTTCTCAGATTTCATATAAACAGAATTACACACTTGGTGCTTCCGTGTGTGGCTTCTTTCAGTGATGCTCAACCATGTTGCAGATGTCAGTATCCACTTTACAAATGTACACAAAGTTGTTCATTCATCATTTGATGGACATTGGGTTATTCTACTTTTGGACTATGTAGAATAAAACTGTTTAACATTCTTTTTTTCCTCCTGCTTTCTATTGTAAAAAAAAATGCAACATAAAATCTACCATCTTAAACCATTTTTAAGGTTATAGTTCAGAAGTGTTATGTGTATTCACGTTGTTGTACAGTACCTCTCCAGAACTTTTTTGTCTTACTAACCTAACCCATTGAATACCATCTCTTCTTTCCTCCTCCCCAGCCTCTGGTTCTGTGAGTTATTTTGTTTTGCGGGTTGTGGGGGTAAACCTGGGGCCTCATGCATCTTACTTAAGTGCTGTACCACTGAGCTAAGTCCCAACTCTTTTAAAAAATTCTGTTTTGAGACAGAGTCTTGCTCAGTTTTCTAGGTTGACCTCAAACTTTGCTGTTCTTCTGCCTCAGCCCCCAGAGTAGCTGAGATTATAGGCATGTGCCACCATGCATGGCACTGTGAGCATTCTTATACAAGTCTTTTTGTAGCCATTTCTTTCATTTTGTGGGAATCAGGACCAGAAGTATGATTGCTGAATTTAGCCTTCAAAGAAACTGCCTAACAATTTTCCCAAATGGATGTATCATTTTACATTCCCACCACTAATGTATGTAAATTCTAGTTGCTCCATATTCTCTTTTTATTAGCCATTCTGGCAGCTGTGAAGAGATAGCCTGTGGTTTTGTCAGATATTTTAATCATTTTACATAGTTGTTGGTAGATTGTGAGCTTCAACAAAGTATCTTTTTGTTTTGATTAACTTTTCCATTCTTTTTTTGGTACTGGGGTATTGAACCCAGGGCCTTACACAGGCTTTTTGTTTCTTATTTAGAAAGTGATACCTACTTTATTACTTTTTAAATGAAAAATTGTAGAAAGCTATTAAAAAGCAAAAACATCTCTGGTAAGGTCACTGTCTTAGTTACTTTGTTGTTTCTGGGACAAAACACCTGACACCCACAAATTAAAGGAAGAGAATTTTATTTTGGGTCACAGTTTATAGAGGTTTCAGTTATAGGTGGCTAACTTCAAGGCAAGATGGCGTGGCAGAGGGACAGACCATGGCAGGACAGACAGGAAGCAGAGCAGCATCAGGGGAGAAGGAAAGGTGTATTTATATCCTTTCGGGCCGCACTCACAGTGACCCAGCTCTTCCCACCAGGCTTCACCTCCCAATATCACATCCAGTTAGAGACCCAGCTATAAACCCATCAGACCCAGACCCACGATCCAGTTACCTCCCCAGAGACCCACCTATGAGCACATGAGGCTTTGAGGACTCATCTAAATATAAACTATAATATTCAGCCCCTGGCTCCCTCAAAGACTCATGCACATCTTTCTATGCAAAATGCATTTAGTCATTTCTAAGAGTTGCCAAAGTCCTAACAGTTTCAGCATTGCTCAAAAATCCAAGTCCAAATTCTCCTCTGAGATTTAAAGCAAACTCTTTGCTGAGAGCCCCTGTATAAATGAAAAGAAAAACACTTCCAATAACCCTAACCAATACAAGGTAAACATTCCCATTCCAAAAGGTACAAATAGGCATGTTAAGAGGTAGCTCATTTTAGAAATGGCTTACCAAGTAAAGTTACTAGTTTTGGGGAGTGCTTGCCTCTTAGCTTCTAGGTCCTTCTTGTCTCAAACAAAGAATTGAACAAGACAAGCAAGAGCAGTGACAAAGTTTATTTGAAAAAGTGAAGGCAGAGGGCAAGGGAGAAACTGGCTCTGCAGAGCAAACCTGGGCTGAACAGAAGAGAAGAAAAGTTAAAAGCAAATGGACATGGAGCAAGTGATTGTGAAGAGGCATGATAGAGAGCTCTTCATGGTGTCTGTGTCCTTGTATTCCATCCACACCTTGCAGGAACCCATGAGAAATCTACCTACAGGGGAATTATTTGGTGCGTGTCCTGGGACCTTGTAATTAACAGGTCCTGCTTATTCCCCCAGCCACCTTTGCCACACACTACCTTCCTGCCTCAGGGGCATAGAAAGGAATGGTACTAAGGCAAGAGCAAAATCCAGTGGAGCAAACATTAAATCCCATAGTTCCATGTCCAGTACCCATGGCAATCTGTGGTGAGATGTGGTTTGTGTGCCCCTGCCCCTAAGGCACTGCCAGTGGTTGGTAGCCCTAATAACTTCTCTCTTGGGCTAGCTTTGCTCATTCCTTGTGACTTTCCACAAACAATCCACATTCCTGGCTTCTACAACTTGTTGGGGTCTCCACTGCACTTTGGGCTTCACACACTGCCCTCTCGGGGACACACTGCCCTCTCGGGGACACACTGCCCTCTCAGGGGCACACTGCCTGGGCTCCCAGGCCACCTTCTGAAACCTGGGTGGAAGCTCTTCTGACCCTAAGAACTCTTGCATTCTGCATGTACCTGAAACCAACACCATGTGGATGACCCCAAGGTCTGCCACCAGCTGGAGTAGTAGCCAGGCTTTCTTCTCTCTTGGATGTAGAAGTCGAGTGCCTAGATTGGTGAGTACTAATAACCCAGTCCTGAGGAGCAAATGCCTTCGGCCGCTGCCATTCTGGAGCATGGTGCTCTGCAGCTGTCTTCTCAAAATCTTTCACCTTCAAAATTTTGAGGCTGTAAAGGTAGAGTTCTGCTTATTCTCATAATGCCCACAGGCCATCTTTTCTATTGTCCAGAGCCAAAGTACTTGACTTTTAAATGCTGACCTTTTCAGCAACCAGATTCTTCTCTGCTCCATCTTTGCAGGCTACAACTTTACCAGAACTTCCTTTCCGGCCAAACTCAAAACTTTTTAAATCTTTCTGCTGGGCCATTTGCTCTTCATAGTCAAGGTACAACCTGACCAGAAGCCCCCAACAGTAGCCTTGCCACCACCTCAGCATTAGACTGCCTTGAAATTTCTTCTGCCAAGTTAGTCCACTACCCTTAACTTCAGTTTCCTACACTGTCTCTGGACATGAGCAAAATGCAGACAAATTCACTGCCAAAACATAACACACATGCCCTGGAGTCCAACTGCCAGTGCAGTCCTTGTTCCCACCTGAAATCTCTGGAGCCTGGTCTTTACTGACTGCATTTCTATCTGCATTCTTGTCATCTGAGCTCTGACTAGAATCTCCCATCAAGCTCAGCTCACAGCATTCTAGGGCTGCTTCTCCAGGCAGCATCTCCAAACCTGTCTAAAACTCCTTCCTCAAGCCAGTTCCGAAGGCTTCTGAACCACGTGTTCAGGTAGTCATGGCAACGAACCCACTTCTTGTACCAATATCTGTCTTCATTACTTTCTCATTGCTGAGACAAAATACCTGATACTCACAAGTTGAAGGAGAAGAGGTTTATTTTGGCTCATCATTTGTAGAGGTTTCAGTCCAATGTCTACTGGCTCTAAGGCAGAGTAGCATGGCAGTGTTCATGGTATGCAGGAAGCATAGCAGCATCAAGGGAGAAGGAAGACTATAATTATACTGTATTCCCTTGCTGGTCATGTCCACAATGACACACCTTTTTCCCCTTCCAACATCACACCCAGCTGTAACCCTGTTAGTGGGCTAATCTCGTATCTCACACCCATGATCCAGTCAGCTCCCAAAAGCCTTCCCTACTTATGAGCACATGAGGCTTTGGGAGGCCATCCAGATATAAGCCATCACAGCCACTCCTCAGATATTGTCATTACGTGGGTCTTTTATGAAGTACTGGGCTGGTTAGCGCACAGGTAGGGCAGTTCCATATTGGTTGATTGCAAAACTCAGCAGTGTCCCAGCCCTCTACTCTGCCATCCTCAGGATATAACTTGCTCCCGGCAGGGAACCCTTCCCATGGAAAGCTCTGACAGACCTCTCTGTGGCTTGTTGGCCACAGTTGTATCTAGCATATCATTGTCCAGAGGAGCTGAATTCTAAGCCTGGGTGAGATCAGGCTGTTCAAGGTCCTCCTCTGATCCTGAAGGAGCCAGCCCTCTCCCAGGAAGGTGGGCAAAACCAGGCCTCATGCTAGGGGAGGCCGCCTGCAGCTCTGACATTCAGGCAGTTTGTTTTTCCAAGATGTAGTTGTTTTTGATTTAGAGTTTTGTGTTCTTTCTACTTAGCAAATTAAAGACTGCCAGTAACTCTTAGGGTTACTTAAATGTTACTTTTTGTAATGCCTGTATCAGACTCTACTTGACCATGTCTTCAGCTTTGGGTATTAAAGGTGTTTTCAGTTTTTTGCTATTGTAAACAATGCTATTTGCTTATAGTAACAAACGTTCATACTAAACATAGACGTTGATACTAAATTTCCTATTGTCTTCTTCAAGGTTGATTTTATGAGTTGTATTATAAATGATGTTACTTAATGGAATACAGGAATATGATTTCATTATTAATGATCATTATAAACTAGAGGCATGAACATATTTAAGGCTTTTGACACACATCACACTTACATTCAGCTCATATTCCAATATCAGAAATGTTGGGATCTCAGCATTCTCAGTGCCTCTCAGAATTAAAGAAATGAGGTACAAGTGGTGATGGTGACCCTTGTTTTATTTTTCATTATAGTGATAATGTCTGACTGCTCCATTCAAAGTATGACAGTGACTGTTGATTTATGTTAGAGAATTTATTAGAAAAGTGCCCTTCTCCACAACCCCCATCTCCCAGAGTTCCTAAACAGGGACACTATACCACACTATATCACCTGATTAGAAGAAGTGTCACATTGATTTCATCAGTTTGGGGGCGAAGAGTGATGACAAGTATCAGTGTCTTGCATGTAGGGCCCCATGTCTGCCCACAGTTCCTGCCTTCCTTAAACTTTGTTGATAGAAAAACACAGACTCATGTGAAAAATTGGTGTGTTGGGGGGACATTGTCGTGCCACAGAGAACCACTCTAATGCAACAGTTAAACTCTGAAAGCTAAATTTGGAGTGGATGCGGGCTGGGATGAGGTGGGTTTTTAAGATCTACACAGTCTCTGTCTTCTAGTCTCTAGAGGCCACCTGCAAGCAGGACAGGACATTTGTGGAGGGCTCTGATCAGTTTTCTCCCACTCTTTGTGCAAATCAGGGTTGCTGTGACCTGGCAGTTGTTTTTGATAGGAGTCAAATCCATGGACAAGGCAGCTGTGTTGGAATTTGTCCCTTTGCAGCTGAACTTTGTAGTGTGCTCCATGTTGGGGACTTCACCCCTCTCAGGGGGTCCCCATGCACCGCTAAAACTCCAGAGAGAAGATGGGGAGAGAACAGGAGCCAGGTCAAGAAGTCATAAGCCAGAGTCGAGGTGCACCTGAGGAAAGAAAAAAGTCACTAGCAGTGATTCATAACCTTTGTTTAGGGGATGCTAATCTCTCTGGGAGTCTGACAGATACAAACTTTTTCTCCAGGGAAATATACATGGTCAGTTTTTCAATAAATACTTCTGAGTACCTATGATCTTCTGTGTGAAGGGCCATTAACACCCTGAGGAGCAAAGCATGAGTGTAGCTCTGGCCTTATGGAAGTGGTGGTAAAAGAAACAACAACCAAAAAACACATCAAGGCAGGTGAAGGTACCAGTGTGACATGTGCCAAGGGAGGAGCTCAGGGTGCTACAGAGCTAGGACAATGGGGGGGGGGCAGTAGTCAGGCACTCCTTGAGGAAGTGTGGACTGAGCTGAGGTCTGAGGCTATGTCATAACTTGGGTGAAAACAGCCCAGAGAGAAGCCAGAGCACATGGCAGGAGGGAGTTGGCAGCCTAGAGAGAGGAGACGGCTCAGAGAGGCAGTGCAGAGATCAGGAGAGGAGAGAAGACAGGATACAGAGACAGGCAAGGCCTCTGAGCCATCATGTAAAGATTTTTGCTATATCTTAAGAGCATTGGGAAGCTATCAGACTATTTTGTTGTTAACTTAAATAATATAAAAGCAGATGCATGCAGCATACATGTAAGTCATTGAAATACAACAATTAACTGAATGTTCACGAACCCAGTATGCTTCCCTAAACCAGAGCCTTGTCTGTATTGCTGAAGCCTTCTTTGTCCCCTCCTGGATACCATCTCCCTGTCTCTGTTACCTCCCTTAAACTGCTAGTTTATTATTTCTCTATTTTTTTGTTGCAGTATTGGAGTTGAACCCAGGGGTACTCCATCACGGAGCTACATCCATAACCCATTTTACTTTTTGAGACAGTATCTCACTAAATTGACCAGGCTGGGCTGGACTTTTGATCCTTCTGCCCCAACCTCCCAGACTGCTGAGATTGCAGGCATGCACCCCCATGCTTGGCTTAGTTTATACTTTTTATTGAGTTCCATAACATGATCAGATTGTATTTTCTAGAGATCACTCTGGCTGTGTGGAAAAGTCTAAATGGGATGGAAGCCAGAGTACATGCAGGGAGACTCCTTAGGAGGGCCTTGTTCTCATGTAAGCACAATCACACCAAACGTCTGCCTACATTTCGTTGTATTGCCGTGACTTTTTTTCTTTCATATGATACTTATTTTCATCTTTTATTTATTTATGTTTTGAGCTGGGGTCTCACTGTGTTGCCCAGGTAGACTGTGTATTCCTGGACTCAAGTGATTCTCCTGCCTCAGCCTCCCAAGTAGCTGGGTCTGTAGGTCTCAGTCACTAGACCCAATCTTTGTTCTAAATATAAATTGATTGAGGATGTGGGTTAGTGGTAGAGCACTTGGCTAGCATGCATGAGGCTGTGTGTTCAGTCCACAGCACCACAAATGGTTGGAAGAGGAAGGCAGCCTATGAGTTCAATCTACAGCACTGCAAAATAAATAAATAAATGGCACCTTCCTAGAAAAAGAAATCAGGTAGGACATAAAGCTCTAATTCTCTTGACAGTGTGAGAAGGCTGTATTGTTTAGCTTAGCACTGTGCCTTTGCTGTCTGTGACAGCTAGCCAGTTTGGCCCTTCCCTCTGAAACCCCCAAACTCCAAGCTCCCTGTTCTGTATGTCTCTCAAGATGCTGTGTTAGTCTGCCATGGCTGAAGTAGTAAATTGCCACCAATTGGTGGCTTAACACAACAGAAGTTTATTCTCTCCTGGTTCTGCAGGCCAGAAATCTAAAATCAGCCCACCGGGCTGAAATTAAGGCATGGGCAGGGATCTGCTCCCTCTAGAGGCTCTTGGGAAGCAGCCACTCCTTACCCTGCCAGCTGCTGATTGCTATGGACAGTGCTTGGCATGGCCCACATCCACTGGTCTTGAAGGCCAGCATCTTCAAATCACTTCTACTCTCACTTGGCAGGGCCTTCTCCTCTATGTAGGTAGAGATTTTGTGAGCTTGTCGATACTGAAAGGAAGACTTGTCAGAGACAAGTGAGAAATGGCAAGGCTTTACTAATTCCCTTTGGTAAGAAAACTGTGGACTGAAGTGGCCATCTGCCAATTCCCAGAAAGTCACTGCAGAAAATTCCACAGAAGCTGCTGGATCTTACCCCCTCATACTCCCAGATTCCTCTTCGATCTCCAGCTCTCAGGCAGCAGGGCAGCACCAGTATATATTTCCTCCACATGCTATTATGAAGACAAAATAAAACCAGTCAATTAAGACTAAGGAGAAAAAAGTAAATTCAGTGTCTTGCTTGTTTCATAGATTGTTTTTTTGTTGAATTGGCCATTTGGCAATTGGCTTTATACAAATTGGCTCTCAGTGAAATCAGACTGCTTCCCAGGAAACAGTGCAGAAGTCCAGGCTCAGTCAGGCTGCTGTCAGTCCTGCCCAGGGATGGACTGCACTGTCCCCTCTGCTTCCTACAAGCTGTGGAGATAGGTCTGAGTCTGACCACTCACAGGCCGGGGCCCACTGGGGATGAAGAGGAAAAAAAAGCAAGAGCAGGTAGAAGCTCCCTGCTTTGGGTCCCAGCTTGGTGGAACTCCAGTGTTGGCCAGTAGCTGAGCCTCTCTCTGTGTGGGCCAATGCCACACTAGCAGTCAGTCACATGCTGTACACAGGACCAAGCTGGCATAGGATAGGCAGTTTAAGATGCCAGGATTGGGGCAGAGTGATGAACAGCAGAAAAGTAGCCTCTCTGAGATTTGATGTCTAGACACTAGAGTATAACAATGTAAGGAAGAGAAAAAGGAAGGATGTAGGTTCCCCAGACCCAGCAAGGATCTGAAGCGAGAATTAAAGCCCATGAGGAGAGCAAAGAGAGGGACCTCAGTGCAGAAGAAGGAGGAGGTGGTTGGCACTTTCTTCCTGAGCCCTGGCGTGTGGCATAGGAGAAGTAGCTCAAGCCTGCAGATGCATGGTGACTACTGGCAACCCCAGAGGCATCCACAGAGAAACACACTGGTGGAATGGAGCGGTGAATGGAGCAAACTGCAGTGGCTGCTATTCTTCCCGGTATGGTAAGACTGAAATTGTCTGAGGGCCGAAAACAACACTATAGTCCAGTGCCAAAGAACCAGGGCCTAACTTCTCATCCCCAATATATTGAAGAGGTAGGATCTTGCAACAGACTCAAAACCCAAAAGCCAGTCACACCTGGAAGACATCTCTGAATAGTCATTTCTAAAGGGTTCTCGATACTTGCAATAAAAGCTACCTGCCATAAGCAATTTACAAGCATCAACTCAGGAATTAAACTAAAAAAAAAAGATAGAAACTGAGAAAATACATAAACAAGATGCAACCCCAGAATTCCAGCTCACCAGAGGCAAACCTGGGGGCCAGTGGGGTGGAACAATCTGAAAGCTACCCACCTTGACTCTCAGAAGTGGTAAGAGCAGGAGTAACAAAGCAAATGAATGAGGATCTAGAGAAAGTCAAATCAGAAATAATTTCTCAGGTAACAACAGAGGTGACCAAAATGAAGGACATGATTAGTGACTCTAGAGCAGATACAGATAAAAAGAATAGAGGAGTTTAGGAGAATGATGGAAACCGTGAACACCCAACATAGGAAAGAAATGGAATCCATGAAACAAGATTCAAACAGATATCCAGAATATTAAAAAGTCCATTGAAAGTATAGGCAGCAGAATGAGCCAATGTGATGACAGAATATCAGATATAGAAGACAGGATTGTGGTTAGTGATCATTGAAAAGAAAGAGCTTAAAAATAGGGACCATGAAACATCAATCCACCAGCTGCTAGATGACATGAAGAATAACAGGATCGATTGCAGTCAGTGAAAAAGCAGGAGATAGGACAAATGACATAAAAAGTCTGTTCATAGAAGTAATGGCAGAAAACTTCTCAAGTATGGAAAAAGAACTTGACATACGGATAAGTGAGGCATATAGAACTCCTATTAGCCATGATTAACAAAAGTCTACCCCAAGGCATATAATAGTCAAGATTCCAGAAATTCAGCACAAAAACAATATTAAAAGCTGTTAGAGAAAAGAAGCAAATCACCTATGAAAATAGCCCATCAGAATCACAGCAGACATCTCAACACAAACTCTCAAGTCAAGGAGAGCTTGGAGTGAGTATTTCTAGCCCTAAGGGAATACAGTTTCCAGCCCAGATTGATATACCTTGCAAAACTATCTTTCAAAATTGATGGAGAAGTAAGATACTTCCATGACAAAGACCGCCTGAAGAAATTCATGACCACCACACCGGTACTCCAGAATGTTCTGAAGGACCTTCTAGAAAAAGATAATGAGGACTACAACTCTAGGAACCCCAACAGAATAAATCCACCAGACAAGGCAAGTAAACAGGAAAAGAGGGAACCAACAACAGCAAAATAACATGACTAGGATAAGTTAATACATATTAGTTATAACCACCAAAGCAAAAGGTCTCAATTCAATCAAAAAAAGCAGACTGGCTGAATGGATCGAGAAGCAAGAACCAACAATATGCTGCATACAAGAAACACATTTAATTAAAAAAGAAATTCATAGCCTGAAAAACAATACTTCATGCAATAGGAACCTGGAAAAAAGCTGGGGTAGTTATTCTATTTTCAGACAAAGGGGATTTCAAGCCAAGACTGATTTAGAGAGATAAAGAGAGTCACTATATCCTTGTAAGGGGAACAATCCAAGAAGAAGAGATAACAATCATAAATATATATGCACCAAACACCAGCACACCCAACTATATAAAACAATTATTAATGGACATGAAAAATAAGCATTAATACAATTGTAATGGGGGACCTCAATGCCCCACTGTCACAAGTAGATCAACTAGACAAAAAGTCAACAGGGAAATATCAGAACTAAACCAAACTTTTGAATAAATGGACTTAGTAGATGTCTACAGGACAGTTCACTCCGCAATATCAGAATACATATTCTTCTCAGCTGTACATGAGACATTCTCCAAAATAGACCACATTCTAGCTCATAGAACATGCTTAAGTAAATGCAAAAGAACTGAAATTATCCCATCCATATTATAAGACCATAGTGCAATGAAGTTGGAAATCAATGGCAAAAGAAACCACAAAAACTTCATAAACACATGGAAATTAAATAGCACCCTCCTGAACAACCAATGGGTCACAGATGAAATTAAAGAAGAAATTAGACAGTTTCTACAATTAAATGATAATGCTAATACAACATGCCAAAACTTATGGGATGCAATGAAAGCAGTGATACAAGGGATGTTCATAGCAGTGAACTCCCATAACAGAAAAACAGAGTGAGCTCAAATAAACAACCTAATGTTGAATCTGAAGCTTCTAGAGAAAGAAGAGCAAGTCAAGCCCAAAGTTTGTACAAGGGACGAAATTATAAAGATCACGGCTGAAATTAATGCTATTGAGATGAAGAAAACAATACAAAGAATCAATCAATTGTAGAGTTAGTTCTTTGAAAGATTAAATAAAATTGACAGACCCTTAGCCAACCTTATCAAAAAAAGGAAGGGAAAGACTCAAATCCATGCAATTAGGAATGAAAAGGGTGAAATCACAACAGATCCTATGGAAATCCAGAAGATCATCAATACCTACTTTGAGAACCTTTATTCTAGTAAGATGGAAAACACAGATGAAATGGACAGATTCCTAGATACGTATGAATTACCAAAGCTGGATTGAGAAGATATAAGGATTCTAAATAGCCCAATATCAGCCAGTGAAATTGAAGATGTAATTAAAAACCTGCCAACAAAGAAAAGCCCAGCTCTTGGTAGATTCGCCACTGAATTCTACAAGAAATTTAGAGAAAACCTAATCCCACTACTCCTCAAACTCTTTAATGAAATTGAAAGGGAAGCAATACTTCCAAATTCATTCCTGAAAGTAAATATTACCCTTACACAAAAATCAGAGAAGGATCCAACCAAAAGAGAACTACAGGCCAATCTCCTTAGTGAACATAGATGCAAATCCTCCATAAGATACTGGCAAACAGAATGCAGCAAATCATCAAGACTATACACAGTGACCAAGTAGGATTCATCCCAGGGATGCAGGGATGGTTCAACATATGCAAATTAATAAATGTGATACACCATATGAACAGAGCCAAGGACAAAAACCATATGATCATCTCAATAGATGTAGAAAAAGCATTTGACAAAAGTCCAACACCTATTCATGATAAAAACTCGAGAGAAAATTGAATAGATGGTCTTTATCTCAATCTGATAAAAACCATCTATGACAAATCAACAGCCAACATCATACTAAATGGACAAAAACTGAAAGGTTTCACTTCAAAATCAGAAGCAAGTCAAGAATGTCCACTATCACCACTCTATTCAGTATAGTTCTGGAAACATTAGCCAGAGCAATCAGGCAAGAGAAAGAAATAAAAGGAATAAGGATAGGAAAGGAAGAAGTTTAATTTTCATTATTTGCGAATGACATGGTATTCTACACCGAAGACCAAAAAACTCCAGCAAAAGGCTTCTATATTTAACAAAATTCAACAGCATAGCTGGGTACAAAGTCAACAGTCAGAAATCAATAGCGTTACTGTACACAAATAGCAAACTCATTGAGAGGGAAATTAGGGAAACAACACCTTTCACAAAAGCATCCAAAAAAGTGAAGTACTTAGGAATCAATCTAACAAAGGAGGTAAAAGACCTATATGTTGAAAACTACAGTACTCTGAAAAAGGAGACCTAAGTGGGTATCAGAAAATGGAAAGATATCCCTTGTTCTTGGGTAGGAAGAACCGATATAGTGAAATGGCCATACTTCCAAAATTATTATAAATGTTTAATGCAATCTCAATCAAAATACCAATATAACAGGCTCGGGATTTAGCTCAAGTGGTAGAGCTCTTGCCTAGCAAGTGAAAGGCCCCAAGTTTCGATCCCCAGCACCAAAAAACAAAACAAAACAAAAAACCAATAGCATACCTCACAGAATTAGAGAAAACAATCCTAAAATTCATTTGGAACCAGAAGAGACCTAGAATAGCAAAAGCAATTCTGGGCAACAAAGGCAAAGCAGGGGGCATCACAATCCCTGACCTGAAATTACATTAGAAAGCTGTGATTAGAAATAGTATGGTACTGGGAAAAAAAAAAAAAAAACCAGATCCAAGGATCAGTGGAACAGATTACAAGATGCAGAAACGACTCCACATGCTCAGCTACCTTATCTTAACAAAGGGGCCAAACACCCTCACTGGAGTAAAGATAGCCTCTTTAATAAATGCTGCAGGAAAAACTGGCTTTCCACATGCCAAAGATTAAAACTAGACCCATATCTCTCACCATGCAGTAAACTAATATCGAAATGGAGCAAAGATCTAAGTATTAAAACAGAAACACTAAATCTGCTGGAAGATAGAATAGGTAGAATTGAAGACAGTGGCGGAGGCAAAGATTTTATGAACAAAACCGTGATCACCCAGGAAATACCATAAAGAATCAACAACTGGGATCTCATCTTATTAAAAAGCTTTTGCACAGCAAAAGAAACCACCAATAGAGTGAAGAGACAACTCACAGAGGGAAAAAATTTTTGCCAGCTGTTCCTCAGACAAAGGACTAATATCTAGAATATATAAAGTACTCAAAAAAAGTCAGACCCCTGAAATTTAAAGACCCAGACCAAAAATGGGCATCTGAAATGAATAGACACTTTTCAAATGAAGAACTAGAAACGGCAAATACATATATTAAAAAATGTTCAGCATCACTTGTCCTTTGAGAGATGCAAATTAAAACAATGCTGAGATTCCATCTCACTCCAGAAAGAATGGCTCTTACCAAGAAATCAGCCAATAACAAATGCTGGTGGGGCTGAGGGAAAAAGCAACCCTTCTCCACCCCTGGTGGGAATGTATACTGGTACAACTGCCATAGAAATCAGTGTGGAGATTCCTCGAAAAACTTGGACCAGAGGTTCCATTTGACCCAGCCATTCCCCTTCTTCGTATCTTCCTGAAAGAATTAAAAACATCATACCACAGCAATATATGCATATCCATGTTTAAATAACAATTTGTAATAGCTGAATTTTGGAAACAGCTCAAATGCCCATCAACTGATGAATGGCTAAAGAAGGTCTGGTTTTTTAATACAATGGAGTACTACTCTGCCATAAAGAAGGATAAGCTTAAAACATTTCTAGGTAAATGGATACACCTTGAGACCATTCTCCTAAGTGAAATAAATCAAACATGTGTTTAAATACCACATTGTTTCTCTGGTATGAGAAACAGAAAGTGTAAGTAAGGACCAAAATGTGTAATATATGTTGGGGAAAGTGAAGAAATTGTTCAAGTGGGAAGGGGAACAAGGGAAGCGGGAGGAGGAAAAGAAGGGAGGGACAAGAAAAAAAGAGAATGGCAGGAAAGAATGGAAACAAAGCTTTTGTAAATAAGGACGGGAAGAGGAGTTGAAGGGAGGGGAGGGGAATGGGAAAAAAGTAGAGCAAGATATATGGTGTACAGGTACAAATTCCCTATAATGAATGTTATTAGGTATATCTAAAATGTACCACTAAAACTAAAAAAAAAAAGCTGCAAAAAAATGGGGAAAAATACGATGCCAGGATTGGATGCATAAACCACAAGTTGCATAGGCCACCTTTGTGGGGTGATTGTGAGACTAAATGTACATTAACTGGTTATACACACGAAATATTCTACACAGATCTGTTGGCCATTATAAAATATTATTTTGACATGATTACTAATCCTGTGTCCTTATTATATTGTTAACCTACTAACATGATGCCTGTACACACTGATAGGTGGTAAATAGCACATTTTCTTCTTTCATTTATTGTATAACTTCGGGACTTAAACTTTGGAGATTATTTCTTTTGGGAGTGCCTGACACATTTCTTGTTTTCTTATAACTTCAAAAGCCAATTCTGGTCGCTTAACATCAGTAGAATGGACACCAGCTTAAATACGGCTGCGGAGCACTATGCAGCCAGCTGGACAGCTAAGTGTTGTGCCTGCAGGAAGCCTGCAGGTCAGCACAGCAGGTGGGGTTACCATGGGAAGACGCTGTGAATTCTGGAAATGAATGTTGCTAGAGTAGTAGCTGTTTCAGTAGAATAAAAAGAAAAGAAAATTCCAAAGAAAAAGAATTGAAGAGGAACAATAATAAAAAAGGAGGCCTGTAAGTCTGTGCCTACCAACTGTATGAATTGCTTATTACGCATTTCCTAAGATCCTGGATACAATGTGAATCTATTTATGTGTATATTGTCTTCTAAAATAATGACCAAGTACTTAAAAATAACTGTGTTTATTCCTTTCTCTGATAACATGTTGCGAGCAGCATAACAAGCATAAGCAGTACATTTTTGTAGCAGCATTCCTGGGTGAGCCAATACTGAAGGAGTTTGCAGACATCTGCTTTAGTGTAGGGACATAAATGATCCAACTGGATGTAGCCCGTATGTGTACTACAGTCTGGTTACGGGAAATTACCAACTCAAAAGCTGTTGTAAATATGTATCCCTGCACACAGTGAGGTTAAACAGAAAATTCACTACAAACCAAATTAATAATTACAAAGCCAGACTAATAGTCATTTAGAGTTAAAAAGTAAGACGAGCAGGGATTGAAGAGCTAAAACCAGCTGGGTAGCCCCAATGATAACGAATCCTTTCTCAGGATGGAAAAGTGCGGCCTGGAAGGCACATAAGGAGTTAGGGTCTGGCAGTGCTACAGGGAAGCAGAAGCCAGACTGCTGGCAATGCCAAGGGAGGGTCCTCAGTCACGTCTTACTCATATAGACAGCTATTAATAAGAAGTCCCGGAGGCATGCACACGTGAAGCAAGGTGGCTGAGCTCCCTCCGAGGCCTGCGGGAGGCTCTCCAGGCACTGGAAGTGAGCCACACTTCACCACAAAAACACACCTGCTGTGGGAGAGGACCAGCCATCTGTGTGCTGTGGCACCTTCATGCTCAGGGAAGACGGGAAGGGGAAGGCAGGCACCAGTGAATTGGCAGTGGAGGAGTAACGGTGATTTTCACTGTTTATTGGCTGTATTTTCTAAACATTTCTGCAGTAAACAAATTACTTTTGGTTAATTTTTCAAAGAGCTTCATTCAGCTTGCCATCAGCACAAAGACTTAGGTCGCCACCTTGCAACCTTGGGGGAGTTACAACAATTGCCGAGGGGAGGAAATGAAAGGCTTATGCAGTTACTTGAGCAGCTAAGATTAAATGACAGCAGCAGTTATTCTTCCAAGGCACAAACATACCCTCTATCTGTGGAGGAAAGAAATTGCTCCTGTCTGCGTCAGTGTCCCATCCTAAATTAGATTAAAAAGGAAAGGGCAGCAGTACTATTCTGCAGCAGTTGGGACGCAACCTTTTCTGGATCATTCCTGAAGAAGAGTTAAAGGCTTTCAGATTGTCCACCCCCAAACAAGAAAGCAGAGGTCAGGCCTGCCTCAGGTTCCCTATGCAGAGAAAAGAACATGAGGAGGGAGGCTGCAACGCTGCAGGAAGAGTTGGTTTTAACTTTGAAAATTGTGAACTACAGTGCATGTATAAAAATGCGAATAAAGTGTAACAGTGAATTATTTGAAAGTAATGTATGTGTAGCCACTATTCAACATCACCAGTACCTGTAACATTTTTTCCCAGTCACAACTCCCTCCTTCTTCCCTACAGGTCATTACTTTATGTAATGTGCACTGTGGTTTGGTTTTTATTTTTACATTTTTATTTTTTTATTTTTTGGTGCCAGGGATCAAACTCAGGGCCTTGGGCTTGCTAGGCAAGCTCTCTACCACTTGAACTAAATCCCCAGCCCATGTGGTTTGGTTTTGCCTTGTTTGGGACTTCATGTAAAAGGAGCCATACATAGTGTGCATTCGGCCTCTCCCTCTTCAGTATGGTACTTTGATACATACCCACCTTGCTCATGTGATAGTAGTTCTTCAGTTTCGTTGCTATGTGATGTTTCATCACAGGCATCTGTCACCATCATCACCCATTTTACCTTTGGTCACTGTGTGGGTTGTCTCCAGCAGTTGGGCGATATTGCAAATGATGCGGCTGTGGATTCTTTCCTGGTGTCCTGCTTGGCGAGTGGGATGGCTGCATGCATAGTGCCATCTTCCCCGGTAGTGGCAGCCTGGCTTCCTGCTGTGACAAGGAACTGCTGTGCACCCCTGTTCCCTCCTGGTCTGATCAGAGCGTTAGCGGTGCCTGTCCAGTGGCTGGACAGTAATTCCCTAGGGCTCTCCTGAGCATTTCCCTGATGTAACAAGGTCAAATGCTTTTTCATATGCTTATTAATATTTGTAGTTTACTCCTATGAAGTTCACCAGCTGTTTTGTCCATTGTTTTATCTACTGAGTGCTGCTATTTGTTCAACTATCCAGCATCATCTAAGGGTCACAGTTCAAGGGGATATAGGGATGAAAACCATGTCCCCTGCCCCCAGGAGGACCCCACAGCTCACAGATATATAAACAATACATAATATTGGGGTGATTCCCCCAGAGGGACTGACAGCCACAGGATCTGGCTCAGGTGTCAGAGGCTCAGTGCCTCGACAGTGTCTGGCACATGTTCCGTGCTGATGATCGTATGAGGCATTTTCAGAGGTATGAAAGGGTCCTGTTAGGGATAAGTGCTGAGCAAGGAGAAGCCAGAACCAGGAACCACAACCAGCTCCTTCACTGGCTAGGCCTCCCTTGCACACAGTTGGTGAAGCCTGTTTTGAAACGTGGCTTCACCAGAAGCAGTGGCAAAGAAGTGTGTTCTGGGCTAAGAACAGAATGTGCAAAGGCACAAAAGAAAGTAAGCCTGGCTACTGGAGAACGTGCAAGTTGGGAGTGCTGGACAGGAATGGATGAATGAGAGGACAGAGGCCACAGGGCATGTGCTGGAGGTGCCGCTGGGAAGGGAGAGCTCCGGTTAGAAAGAAGGAGTTGGATCAGCAGCTTGGAGTGAAGTGAATTGAGCCCCGCCCCCAACAGCACCAGTGGTGGTGTAGCCCAAGGGAGAGTGGAGTAGCAAGGAAGAGTGCGCTTGCTCCAGTCAGCCTGGGTTTAGCAGCATCATGGCTGTCAGTCACGCCTCAGTTTCCACGCTTGTAAAGTGGGCTTAAGCCTCCCTGGCAGAGTTGTTGTGAAGATCAAAGGAGAGAAGGTACGTGCTTAATTAACCCTTGCCTGGAGAGGTGCTGATGCAGCGCTACTGTAGTCTGGTGATGTGGGTCCTGCTTTGCTCCCTCCTGCTTTCTTTATCTTGCTGGTAACACCTGCCACAGTTTGTAATAGGGTGGACAAACAGTCCAGGGAGTGAGCGAGCTAGCGGACGTCAGCCGTTCGGAGAGAACACCCCACCCCGCATCTGAGACCACGGCCGGGCCGGGAGAGGGAGGACGGCGCTGCGCCGCCGCCGCCAAGTCCCAGAGAGTCCGAGCGCCCCAGCCGGGCTGGCCCTGGGGAGCCGGCTGCGCGTGGGGCCCCGCGGCCCGACGCTAGGAGGCATGGGCGGGCCCGCGGCTGGAGAGCACCGCGAGCCCTGTCGCCGCCGCTCGACCCAAACCCCTCCTCCCGGCAGACTTTCCGGAAGCCGGCTTTTCAAGGAAACGAAAGCGAAATTGAGCCGGAGCCATCTTGCTGCCCGTGTAGACTGTGGGTGCTGGGCGATGCGCGGCGGGCGGGCACCATGGACCCGTGGCAGGTAAGCCGGGCCACGTCTCCTCCCCAGCTCGGGGGCGGCCTGTGCAGGAGACTGGCACCGCGCTCCTGGTGGCGGCCGAGCCACGTCCTGGCCTCAGACCTTGCTCCTTCTCCAACTCCCCGGCCCTGCCGGGTCCCACTAGCACAGTTTTCATCACGTAGGAGCCTCTCCAGCACCCGTCCCACCTCCGGAGAGCCGTCGGGAAACTAAAACTAGCATGTAATGTCTGTAGTAGGAAGCACGTATCAGCTTTATTCAGTAGCTGAAACTGGAAAACACAAAAGGCCTCACTGGAAGCAGCCCGGCGTGTAGATGCAGCCTCATGGAGGCTCCCAAATGCAAGGTGCTGAGCGGAAGCCAGACTAAAAGAGGCCTCAGACTATGTGCACATGAATATGGCATTCTGAAAAAGGAGGCTTTAGGAAGGAAAACAGGTGGGTGCCAGGGCTGTGTGAGGGGAAGTGACTGCCTGCCAAGGGGCCATGAGAAAACTGGAGAAAGCGGAAGAGGTCTGCATCCTGGTTGTGGTGTGGTTCTTAAAACTCCGGGTGCATTAAAAGGGTAAACTTTACTATATGCAAATTATACCTCAATTTTTAAAGTGGCTACATACTATTAATGTGTATATATTTTAAAATACACTTCTAAGCCCTTCTTTAGAGGAATTAGAGGCCCCTGACCTGAAAGAAAAGCATTTCTTCGAGTATACCAGAGTATCACTGTGGGAGTCCAGGTGGTAAAGGCCGGGGGCTTATCTCTTGATCCAAAATAGAAAAGTTTAAAGGGAAATTTTGAGGCAGTGAATATTAGATGACTTGTTGCATAGTTTGCTCAGTAAATAAACAAGAAGTGGGAGAGAAGTGACCTTGAGGAGTTTAAGAATGACCACTATTTGGGGCTATCTGCATGACCGTTCTCAAGTGGGGCTTGATTTTTAGGGGGCTTTAGGGGGTAAGAACACAAAATTAATAATCTCCTTCCCTCTACTTCTCATTCCTCCTAAAATAGCTGTTAATGGGTCATTTCTTTTCTCTGTTTATCCTAGTGTGTGTGTGTGTCTATTCATGAGGTTCTATTGTTTACAGTAGAAGAGATTATTATAACAGACATTTACCCTGCAACTTGCCTTTTTTAATATATTCCTCAATAATTAAATCTATCACGTATTTATAAAAGCCGTGTGAATACTGTTCCACAGCACAAGGGTATTGTAACTTTCTTAATTCTTTTAAAGTGGACACTGAATTATTTGCCAGATTTTGGCTGAGAGTAGCAGTTTAAATCTAAAAATTATTTAGCTAGAAACTGACTTTAACAAAGTGGGTTGGTTTTTTGTTTGTTTTGTTTTGTGTAGTTTAGGCCAGCCTTGAGCTCACTATGTAATCCAGGCTAACCTCAAATTCATGGTACTCCTCTGCCTCAGCCTCCCAGGTGCTGGGATTACAGGCATGCGTCACCATGCCCTGCCAAAACAAAGTTCTTTTTCCAAGGTCACTTTAAGAGCTAATCAGAAAAAACCCTGAATTCCCTGTAATTCAGTTCTGTGGGCTGGACGATCTGTCTGCGTCACCTCTGCCCCTAACAGTTGGGGCTCAGGGTGTGTGAGAGGAGAAAGGAGAGATGTGATTGCATGTGTAGGCATCTCTTGTTCATACAGCCATTAATTCAACAAATGTTTGTTGGGTGTCAGCTTTGCACCAGGCGCTAGGGAAACCAGGGTGACTGAGATGTGGTTCTTGTTCCCCTGGAACTCAGTGTAGAGTCAGCTATAACCCTGTCAGTGCCATGCTGTGAGGATTAGGAGTGGAGTTGAGCATGATTTCTAGGGCACTAGTGTTCATTACCTTTCAGACATACTGCAGTCTGTGTGTGCCATTGTGAGGTTTTAAAGTCCAGTAGCTCTGATAAAAAGTAAATACTGTGCTCGCTTTGGCAACACATATACTAAGAAGTAAATGTTCTAACAGGTGTTCAAAGAGAGGAGGCTCTGTGGGAATGAGAGACTGGAACTGGCAGGGACGTTTCAGAGACAATACAGATATGTAGACTAGACAGGCCTTGGCGGTTATCTGGTTAGACGGGGCAGATGGGGTGGGGAAGGCAGCGGAGATGACTCAGGTTTCTCCTTTAATAACTTAAGAGATCAGTGCCATCAACAGCAGTAAAAATGGGAGAGGGGCTGCCTTTGAGGGAAATGATTAATTTGGTTCAGAATATGTGGCTTTTGAGATAATGGCAGGGTATCTGAGCAGACAGATATCTAACTAGGTAATTGGAAATTCAGATTTTTTGTGGGGGGAAGGTTTGAGACAGGGACTCACTGTGTAGTCCAGGCTGGCCTCACTCTCGCAGCGATCCTCCTGCCTCAGCCTCCCAAGTGCTGGAATTGCAGGTGTGTACCACCAAGCCTGACAAAAATTCAGATCTTAAACTTTGGTACAGAGTACAGATTGTAGTCGCTGGAGATCATGTAGGTTTGTGTTACGTAAGAGGGCTAGTTTCATTTGGGGGATGTATGCAATCAATCTAGCAAACAAAATGTGAAAGGAAAAGACAAACCCCTGGGGACTGACACACACTTTCACACTTTTACTGTCTAACCCATATATATATGTATGTATGTATATGGCAGAAAGGGATAGAGATGTATGGAAGGGACAAGAGGTGAGAGATGGTTTGGTTTGATGCTGCATACCAAACTCCGCCAGGAGAATTTTGTAAAGAAGACAGCTCCTTTCACAGACAGTCACGTCTGTTGAACTGAGTTGACCAGACAGTGAAGACCCAACCAAGGTTCAAGAGCAGGAATGTACGTGGCCCCTGCAAACACAAGCGAGTATCTGCCCCAGGTCTACCTGACAGTTCGGGAGTAGTAAGGGGGGATAGTGGGTGTTGGGTAGGGATGCAAGCCGACCGTGAGATGATGGCATATGGGGAAGAAATAGAAGTGGCAGGGTGCACATGAGGAGCAAGTTCCAGCAGAGTTAGGAATGGAAGTTGTAGAGTCACAGGGAATTCGTCATCAGAAAAGAGCAGAAGTCAACTGCCAAATCCAGTACTCTGCCTGTTTTTGTAAATAGTCTCATGGTAAGTAGTTAATAAGATTTTATGAATCATGTGAGGAGGCTGCTTTTGCACTAGAGTAGCCCTTTCCAGGGCCCTACCTGGCCCTTTCCAGCGTATCTTCACTGGCCACCAGAAGAGAAGCGTTTCAGGATCTGAGGGCTTGGTGGTGGCCTGGGTTAGAGCAAACAGTGGCGCTGAAGGAGCAGCTGGACAAGCCAAAGAGGTGGTAAGAAGGTGGAAGTAGAAGTTAGGGAGGTGGCATAGAAGTTAGGGAACCACACAGCCAGGATCCCCTGAGAGTGACTGCCAAGGACACTCTCAGTCCTCTCATTGTGACAGGGGTGAGAATAGAAAGCTGAAGCTATTGAGGAAAGGGGCACAGCTGCCTTGCAGCCTCCAGGGGACTTAGAGTAGGGGATGTAGACATAGGGGAAACGTGGTTACTACATGCTGTCCCTCCCAGGTGTGCAAGCCCCAGGGAAAGGAAGCAAGGTGCTGCCTGACCCCCTAGTCCCAGGAGCACCTCCTGCCTGCACCCTCTACAGTGAACAGCGCTGGGGACATGGTGAGCGCTGGATTGTGGCAGTGTGGGAGGGGTTCTCAGTGGCTTGGCGTGCTGGTAAATGTACAGGAAAGAGTAAGAACTGGAGCCTCTTGTGACCTGAATATCAGGGTCCAGAAGGCCAGGCAGTGGAGGCAGGTACTAGGGGGAGGAATAGACCCTGCCAGCTGCACACATCCAGATGAGCCTGGGTACCACTCACGGAGTGGGGATGAGGTGGGGGGAATGTGCCATTTGTATAAGGAAACCCTCCAGCTTCCTTAAAACTGAATTCTGGTCTTCCCCGGACGGCAGTGGCAAGCAGATGAGTCTCTGAAGTTCTGCAGTCCTTCGCCTTTTGGAGATCATTCCGTTACGTTTCTTTTATACCCTGGGAGACCAAGGTGGGGGGCAGGGTCATTCAGTTAACTGAGATTTCTTCTTTTATCACAGTCATCCAGGTGACAGTTTGGGGCTTTTGTTGTTTTTGTTTGTTTGTTTGTTTGTTGAGACAGGGTCTCACTATATAGTTCACTCTGGCCTTAAACTCACTGTGTAGCCTGAGCTGGTCTCAAACTTGTATCAGTCCTCCTGCTTCAGCCTCCCCGAGTGCTGGGATCATAGCTATGTATTACCATACCCAGCTGGGCAACAGAATTTAGAGATGGGGGGTGAGGTGTGTGTGTGTGTGTGTTTTGTGGTGGGCACCCTGATGTAAGGAGGCCCAATCTCATTGATTCCTTAATCCCTTAACTCCCTTGCCATTTTCATAGTTCTGTTTCTGTTTATTTTCAAAACAACTGTTTAGTTGTTTTTCTGATTTTTATAAGAGGAATTTTGGGGATAAATAGGGTCCTTCTCAACCCCCTGAATTCTGTTGAGGAGAGAAAATATGTGAGGTCATGGAGAGCCATGCTGAAGGAGCCAGACCTCTGCGTGCCGCTGGGCGCCCTGTGAGTCGCCTCCTGTTCCATTTCCCACTAGTGGCCCCTCATCATACTTCGGAGGGAGCCGAGTCACCCTACCTAGGCGTCAGGGACAGCTTCCTGGGCAGGGGCATCCTGTTCACTTTCTTTCCTGCGTCTCGTTCCACAGGGGTGTTCCCTCTACAGACACCACTCCCACCGAAGCCAGGACCATGAGCACAGCAAGGCCAGACAGCAGCCTGCAGGGCCAGGATCGTACCTTAACAATTTCCGGCTCCAGCAAATAGAGTTTCTCAGGGGGCGGCTTCCAGAAGTGCCCCTGCCTGGAAAGCAGACACCATTACTGCCGCTACCACCACCATTCCTCCCAGGACTCCTCCCACGAGAATTCCAGCCAAGGTATCCGGGGCTACCCACTGGAGGCGAGCAACTGGAAATCAGAGGTGTCCCCAAGGTTACACCTTTCCAAAGTCCAAGGCTCCAGGTAGGGTCCCAGTTTCCTTCACCACGAGGCAGAGTTCTGTGGAGAGGTGTTGATGGGCTTTCCTCACAATTCCAGGAACTGAGCATCAGCCAGGATCAGGAACAAAGGATCTTAGAACTCTTAGAGAAGCTTGGAGACCGGTCGGCCACCACAGCACGTGATCTGGCCTGGAAGCTCAGAGTGCCAAAGAAGGAAGTCAATCATATTTTATACTCCCTGGCAAAGAAGGGCAAGCTGCATAAGAAGACAGGAACACCCCCTCTGTGGAGCATCGCAGCCTCCCGGAAGGAGCCCAATGAAGTAGTGAGAACAGACAATCACAGCCTGGGAGCCCCAAACCCAGAGCCCAGTTTGGAAGCTGAGGACAGAAACTCCACATCTGACTTAGAAGATCCTCCTGAGCCTTTTGACATGGCTGAGATCAAAGAGAAAATCTGCGACTACCTGTTCAACGTATCCAACTCCTCTGCCCTGAATCTGGCTAAAAATATTGG
The DNA here is from genome assembly GCA_004026905.1 of Hystrix cristata. Classification (NCBI taxonomy): domain Eukaryota; kingdom Metazoa; phylum Chordata; class Mammalia; order Rodentia; family Hystricidae; genus Hystrix; species Hystrix cristata. The sequence goes on along the minus strand of PVJO010001764.1, from coordinate 80,277 downwards.
CCTCACCAAGGCCCGAGATGTGAACGCGGTGCTGATTGACTTGGAGAAGCAGGGGGATGTCTACAGGCAAGGGGCAACGCCTCCCATATGGTATTTGACGGACAAAAAACGAGAGAGGATGCAGATAAGGAGAAATTCGCACAGTGTCTCGGCAGCCGCTCCGCCTGTCGTCCCTGAGACTAAAAGAAACGCTGCACTCTCCACCTGTCACTTACCCCTGTCAGACGCTTCAGACAACACTGTGGCCACAGCAAAAGTAGAGAATGGGCAGGAGCCTGTCATAAAGTTAGAAAGTAGAGAAGTGCCCCAAGCAGGACCAATGAGACTGAAACCACCGTTTTATCACAATGGCCCCTTCAGAGCAGGGTATGTGGACTTTGAAAATGGCCAGTGGGCCACAGATGACATCCCAGATGACTTGAACAGTATCCGCGCAGCACCAGGTGAGTTCCGAGCCATCATGGAGATGCCCTCCTTCTACAGCCCTGGCTTGCCACGGTGTTCACCCTACAAGAAGCTGACAGAGTGCCAGCTGAAGAACCCTGTCAGCGGGCTGTTAGAGTATGCGCAGTTCACTAGTCAGACCTGTGAGTTCAACCTCATAGAGCAGAGTGGACCGTCCCATGAACCTCGGTAAGAGACCACAGGAACTGTGCCCAGGGTTGGGGTCAGGTGCTCACTCTGGATGCAGTCTCAGCTGACATGTGAGCAGGGTCCTTTGGTGGCCTTCGTTTTCTTCCTTTCCTGCCTTTTGGCTAAATCACTTTCCTTGGCTCTTCTCTGGATGATGAGCAGGGATTTGGCCGGTGTCTTGGCTGAGCAAAGAGAAAGTTGACTGTTGGCTGAGATGAAACTTCTCTAGGTGTGATTGGCCCTCACACATCTATGTCATGCTGCCTCCTGAGGTGTCCAGACATGACAGAGATTGAGCTCCCCTCCTACCCTTCCCGTGTACTCTCCCCTCCCCCCAAGCTAAGCTGCTGAGACAGGTGTAGGAGCAGGTGGGTCGGGGCAGGCTGCACATGCAGAACGAGGGGGGCTGTGCTGACAGTGAAGGTGGGCAGGGAGAGGGTGGCGGGGAGTGTGCCCCCTGCCTGCCTGTTGGAGGTGGTGGTTCTGATTTTACACTCTGCCTCTGCACAGGTAGGTGGACTAGCACTGCTGCTGCTCCTGAGCTGGGGAATCAGAGGTTCCCCCATTTGGACAGCTGGCTAGGCCTTGTGTCGGGGGCCCCCACAGGTCAGGGTACAGACTGAAGAAGACAGGTGCTCCCAGAAAGGAGCTGCTGAAGGGTCCGGCAGAGGCTGACACTGAGCAGTGGCAGGTTGCAGCCAGAGAGAACCAGTGAGGATGGGAGCCGCCAACCTTTACATGGTCATGTGTCACTTAACAGCGGGGTACATTCTGACAGGTATTTGTTAAGCAGTGTCTTAGTTACTTTTCTCTCGTTGCTGGAACAAAATACCCGACACCCAAAGTTAGGGGAAGAAAGGTTTATTAGCTCACAGTTCATAGAGGTTTCAGTCCACAGTCAGCTGGGTCCGAGGCAGGGCGCCATGGCAGACAGGCAGCAAAGTAAGTGAGGAATGCAGGCAAACAAGCAATGCAAGCAAGCAAGCAAGCTAACCAGCTTCTTCCTGTATTTTATATCTTATCCAGGCTACCTGTCTTTAGGGTGGGGAGCGCTCCCACTCTTAATCCTAATACCCTAATCGTAGTGTCACACCCCTGCTCCCACTCTAGATCCAGCTACCTCTTACCACATGAGGCTTTGGGGGGACATTTAGACACAAACCATAACAAGCAGTTTCATCATTGTGCAGATATCATGGAGACAAACAGAGAGCTACATCACTGGACAATGTAATCTTATGGGACCACCATGTATACATGCTCCATCTTTGGCTGAAATGTTGTTGACCAGAATTATTTTTGTGTTTATGCAGGCTGGTTGTCGGGGTAAGGGTTCCCAGCTGTGGGCCTAATTCCTTACCTAGCCATCTTCATGACACCAAGTTGGCATTGCAGGGAAGCTGTTGAGAAGAGGGGGTACATCAGCTCAAAAGCCAGCAGGGCCAGGACTGGTTTGTCTGATAGGTGAAGAGCCTAGATGGCTAGCGTTCTCTTTCTTTCCCCCACATCCCCCCTCCCCAGGCCTTGGGGAAAGCCGTGGGTTTTGCGTTTGGTAATTCTTTGGATGTCAGCTACAAGAAACAGTGATACCATGTTCAAATATTTCACAAGACCTAGGAAATAAGAAATTTGACCTACTTTTCTAAATCTCCGATCTAGCAAAGAGCTGAACAAATTGAACAGCGTGAAAAAAAAGGGGTCTAGGCCTAGTCCAGAGGACTAGAATGAATGCTTTTTGCATTTGTGAATAACAAGGAAAATTCATTCATCTCAGGTTTGGGATAAGCAGAGAGCTCTAGGATGACTCAAAACAAGCTGTAAGAGTACTGTACTCTCAGGGTGAGTACGGTCCCTTCACCCTACTTGAGCAGCCTGCCATCCTTCTCATATCCAGCTCCCCTTCTGCCCTCTTCAGACCCAACAAGATTCTGATAAGGAGCAGGTGTCAGGCATGCGAGGCTGGGCTGTACAGTGTCTTCACTGTGTTTGGTTTTGTGGCGCTGGGGTTGAACCCAAGGTTCTGCGTGCTCAGCAAACACCTGACCACTGAGCCACATCCCTGGCCCTCTGTTCTCTTTGAGGCTCTCCCTTGAGGAGGCCAGTCCACCACAGTTAATTCTAGCCGCTGACAAGACTACAGTGGTGATTTCAGCTCATCACTTCTTATATAGACCTTATCTCATTTTATGGCCAAGAGATAGTAAGTTTCTGATATAAACCTGAGCAAGGTTTATATCACCCTCTTGTTGCTGAGCTTGCTCCACTGAGCTGTATGGAGAGAGTCATCAGCTGCTTTGTTCCCCAAAGAAGCTGTAATCCAGGCACAGTGGCACACACCTATAATTCCAGCTACTGGGGAGGCGGAGGCAAGAGGATCACAAGTTCAAGGCCAGCCTGGGCAAATCAGTGACTCAGAATTTTAAAAAAATAAAATAGGGCTGAGGATGTAGCTCAGTGGTAGAAGAAGTACTGGCTTAGCATGAGTGAGGCCCTGGGTCTGATTCCCCAGCTCCACCCCCACATCCAACAGCCTAGAGACAGGCTGATCTTCCAAAGTGACAGGAGCTCCTGGGCCTACCGTCTGTCTCCTCTACGAGTCAAAAAGCCCTTAGTCCAGTGGAATGTTCTGGGGTGGACATTGCTTTGGAAAGAGCAGAGGGCAGATGTAGCCTGGGGTTCACACATCTGATTGCTTTCCACCAAGATTTAAATACCAGGTTGTCATCAGTGGCCGAGAGTTTCCCCCAGCTGAAGCTGGCAGCAAGAAAGTGGCAAAGCAGGATGCAGCCATGAAAGCCATGACAATTCTGCTTCGAGAAGCCAAAGCTCAGGACAGTGGGAAACCCGAAGATTTAGCCCTCTGTTCCACAGAGATGGAGTCAGAGAAGGTAGGCATCCTACCCTCCTGGGGACATCAATTCAAGGTTGGTGTCTGGGACGTGTCAGGGTTTTAACTGGCCCTGGAAGTACTCCTGGCATGGAAACTCCCTGTGTTTCTGAGGCAGCGCCCACCTCAGCAGCCCACTTTTCCTCCTCTCTCCCAGCACCTCTTTTGCTCCCGTCCCGACTTGATTGGATTTCCAGAGTGTTTGAATTGAAAGAGACCTAAAAGGTCATCAGCCTTTTGGAGGATAACCTTCCCTTCCTGCCATGCCTTGGAAATCCCCAGCAGCCTCCTTCCTCTGGACTGCCAGCCCCCAACATTGCACTGACCAAAAGAAATTCTCTCATCTCACTCTGTCTGCTATGCTAGACTGTTTCTTAGTTTTGTTTTTCTGTTTTGTGTTTTCTTCTCTTCTCATTTTCTCCAGACAGCAGAAACCCAGCCCCCAACCCCTGCAGCCTCATCCTTGTTTTCTGGGAAGAGCCCCGTCACAACATTGCTCGAATGTATGCACAAATTGGGGAACTCCTGTGAATTCCGTCTCCTGTCCAAAGAAGGACCTGCCCACGACCCCAAGTATGTCCATGTACCACGTCTCTCTGTCAGAGTTTTCCCAAAGACAAAGACTGACACATTTTCCTCCTCAGGGGTAGCAGATTTCTTAGTGAGCAGTTTCTTTTGTTTCAGTATGGAAAAGGGGAAGGACCCTTTAGAGCCCAGCTGCTGCTTCTGAAGCAGAGAGACTGAGATCAGGAGTTCAAAGGAAACAAGCATGAGGGAGGCTCCCAGTTTGGAGGTCACTGTCGGGGGCAAGGGAAGGCACAGGGCCTGCCTGAGTGACTCTGCCTGAGCCGCTGTAGACTTACATGTGACAGAGAAGGGTTCCCAGGGCTTAATGTAGCTTTGGGGTAGAGTCCTTGTTTAACATGTGCAAGGCCCTGGGTTCAATCCCAGCACCAAAAAAAAGTAGGGACAGAGAATTCACCCAGGGGTGAATTCAGGATGATACTTGCCAGGCTAAGAGACACTGGGGGCAGGAGGTGGTGAGGGGCACTGGCTGTGAGCGCAATGACAAGTAGCAGAGGCAGTCAGCCTGGCAAGCCAGACGCATCTCAGCGCACCCTTTCAATCCCTTTTCCTTCATTTCCTGTCAGGTTCCAGTACTGTGTTGCAGTGGGAGCCCAGACTTTCCCCACTGTGAGCGCCCCCAGCAAGAAGGTGGCAAAGCAGATGGCTGCAGAGGAAGCCATGAAGGCCTTGCATGAGGAAGCCACCAGCGCAGCTGAGAACCAGGTGGGGTGTTTTCCTGCTCAGAAGTTCCCACTTGTTTTTAGCAGCTGAGCATGGTAGGATGGCCCATGAGTCCCTTGGTTTCCTGATGTGGTTTTGGTTCCTCTTTGGCTAATTCTCCTCTAGTCCGGAGGTATGAACTCAGAATCACTTGATAACTTGGAGTCTGGGGTGCCCAGCAACATCCGGAAGATCGGTGAGCTCGTCAGGTATCTGAACACCAACCCCGTGGGCGGCCTGCTGGAGTATGCCCGCTCACACGGCTTTGCTGCTGAGTTCAAGCTGGTCGACCAGTCCGGACCTCCTCACGAGCCCAAGTGAGTGTCCCATCCTGGTGGGGGCGGCCACCACCCAGGGAGGAGAAAATGTACGTTAGCTGTGAGGTGCAGCGGAAGGGGCCAGCCGAGGTGAGAGAGTCCAGCCCTGTGGCCACAACCTCTCAGAAAAAGTGAGAGTACATTCACTTTTCATTGAGTATGATCCTGTAAGATTTTGTAAATCAATTTTAATTTTTGAAGGGGTATATAGAAAATCATCTAAACTGATTGAAGATACAGTGAAAAATCTTCTTTCTGTCCCTAGACCCACCGTCTGTTACCGTAAGTCCTCCTAGAAATGGATAACATGTTCCTTTTTTTGTCAAACCCAGGGCCTCACATGTTAGGCAAGCACTCTACCACCAAACTGCGTCCCCGACTGTCTTTTTGATTTTTTTTTTTAAACAAAAATAAGCGTGCATCATCTCTCCTTTCAGCATTTCCTCTCATTGTTTCTCACATCATTACAAACCAGCATGTATAGACCTTACAGCCACATAATATTCATTGAATAGATGCTTATAGTTTTTAAATGATCTGTTAAAATCCAGACATGGTAGTGCATCCTGTGATCCCAGCACTCTGGGAGGCTGAGGCAGGAGGAATTGCAAGTTGCAGTCCTGCCTAGGTAACTTATGGACTTAGTGAGACCTTGTCTCTACATAAAAAATAAAAAATGTCTAGAGGTGTAGCTTAATGTGAGGGCCTTGAGTTCAATCTCTGGGTGGGAGGAGGGGGGTTATATATTAAATAAAAGATATGAAAGACCAAGCACCACTGTCCAGTTTAAGAAGTAGAATGTTGCTGTTACCTTGGAAGCCACCCCACCCCAGCATAATTTATTTCACCAGCTTCCAGTGACATTTAGGTGTTTTGGTTACACAACTAGAAACCCTTCTCTGTGAATGTTCTTGTACTGTATGTCTTTGCTTATACCACCAAACTAGTGTACATTTTTAAGCGTGAAGTTTCTGGACCATGGGTTGTATGCATTTTTCTGTTTTAAATTTTTTATATGGGTAATACACTATTAAAATTATAAAAAGCTCATCTCAGTCTCCCATCAGCCTAGCTGTGGTCCCTCATTTACACCTTCTCAGGTCAACATCCACTAGCTTTACATTATTATGAATCTTTCCTGAGCATCTTGTGTAAATGCGGGCAAGCACCTCTCCCTGTTTCTTGCACAGAAGTGCATGTAGGCGCTGCCTGGCAGCTTGAACATTGCACAGCAGGACTGCGGGACACTCTCCATACCGCTCTGTATTCTCTTAACATAGCTGCAAAGGGTAGTGCTGCAAACCACAGGTTTACTGTGATTTAACTAACCAGCTGCTGCTGATGAGCACTTGGGTTGTTGCCAAACTTTTACTTACCAATAAGGAGTAACATAATTATAAGCATTTGAAATTTTGGTACATAGGCCAGTATTTCCTCTAATAGCCAGTGTATGCTTCCACCAGCGATATATAAGAATGGCTGTTGGCTGGCTACACCCAGACTCACGTGGTATTATCAAAATTTTTATCTTTGCTGTTCTAAAATGTGAAGAGTGGCATTTCAGTGTAGTGCAGAGATTGGACCAAATTAGGCTATTTATAATTATTTTTTACCATATTAATAGATCAGAGGAAAAAACCACGTAATCATCTCCAGAGATTCTAGAAAGGTGTTTATAAAATTCAGCATCTGTTCAGATTTTTAAAAAGCTGTCAGTAAAATAGAAATTTTGAAATTGAAATTTTGAAAATAGAAATTTTCTCTTTAGTACAAGAAAAATACACATCTGAAGTCAAAATGCAGCAGCTTATTTAGTGGTGCACCTGGACCTGCCCCATTAGGAGCAGAAGGAGACAGCAGTGTCCCCATTACTGCGCATCACTCAGAAACTGCCAGCCGGTGCCAGCCGAGGAGGGAACAAGTACGTGAGGAAGCAAAGGATGCAAAGTTGGCGTTATTTGCAGATGATATGATTGTACACCTAGACTACTCATAGGAAAACTAAAGAAATCTAGACAGCCAGTTCTTACACATTTTGTAATCCCCTATTTTCACCAACTCTCTTCCAGACCTAAATCCAGCAATTTACTGCTGGTACTGACCTCCACAAAATGAAAGAATTGGCCACAAAAAGATACGTGCAGAATGCTCTAGAGCCAAGTGTTTTGGCACGTGACTGTAATTCCAACTGGGAGAAGAGTGAGGCAGGAGGATAACAAGTTTGAGGCCAGCCTGGGAAATTTAGTGAGACTCTATGTTAAAAATAAAATGGGCTGAGAATGTAGCTTAGCGCAAAGATGCTGGATTCAATCCCCAGTATTGCAAAATAGTAATAATAATAATAATGTGTTAGAATCAAGATATAGCAATAAGCAATCCTATGTAGAGCAATAAGCAATTAGGAAATGTAGTGGAAAAAAATCACCCGTTACAAACAACAATTAAAAAGATAAAAAAACTGCTGGGCATAGTGGCACACATATGTAATCCCAGCACTCGGGAGGCTGAGGCAGGAGGATCACCATGAGTTTGAGGCCAGCCTGGGCTACATGGTGAGACCCTGTCTCAAAAACAACAACAACAAAAAGCCTAGACACAGTCCTAATAGAGAATATATAAGCATGGCATTAAGCAAAAGGCTAATGAAGAATATAAAAGAGGATTTGATTAAATAGAATAAAACAGTCTGTTATTAGGTAGGAAAATCTTTTTTTTTTCCTCCCCTTACTCTGCCGGAAATTGAACCCAAGGGCTTGGACGTGCTAGGGTTTGCTCTACCACTGAGCTACACCCTAGCCCAAGAAAATCCATTTTGATGATAGCAGCTGCCCCAGATCCCAATAAAAGCACCAATTGAATTTATTTTGGAACTAGAAAATTTGATTCTGAAATAATTATAAATAATAAGAATAACTAGGAAAATTCAGAGGAAAGAAGGTGTGTTGATCCTAATAGATTTTAAAATGTTGTACTAGTACGTGGCTAGAAGGGCACATTAGTGGATCAAATTAGAGCCCGTAAAAGCAGTGATAGCTAGGAATGGGTGCTTTGAGCATTGTAACCATGAGGCTTCAAATCAGTGGGGTGCTGGACTCGGCAAGCCCTGACGGCCAGATCCAAGCATCTGCCCTTCCCTGCACCCAAACCCGCAGAGCCAAGGCTGGCATGTGATATCAAACTACTAGGTAGAAAGGAGCAAGGTTTTTAGACTCTTTCAGAGGTGAAGCCTTTCCTATCAAGACACAAAACATGGAGTCATAAAGGAAAAAGCCTGGGAAATGTGACTAGAAAAAACGAGTTTGTGTTGAAGGAGCACGTGAGGAAGAATGACAATACCAAACAGCCCAAGGGCTGGTTACTTAATAGGTAAGGGCTTCCGAAGAATTCTCAGTAGAAAATCTCAGAGAAAGATACTGCATGTGAACTGCGAATTCACAGAAATTAAATGTAATGAGTTATATATGAAAAGATGTTTCAATAAATTAAATTTACATTGACAGTGTACTTAGAATAGCAGCAGTGTAATCCATCATCCACACCACGGCTGAGGGTAGGAACAATGCTTTCAGCCGAGCAGTGCCATCTCCGAATTCACACTCACACGAAACGTGACGTACGTACAGAGATTTTTTCACTGCAGCATTGTTCATTGTAGCAAAAGACACAAAATGGTCTAATGCTCCGTCACCCACTGACTGAAGTAAACGGGCACATCCACACTAAGGAATACTGCACAGCAACGCAAAAGAGCAGGACTGTGACCGCTGTCCAGCGTATCGCGTGGTGAAGAGGCGCAGGCAGAGGGAGGGCGAGGTGTCGGTGTGAGCAGCGGACCTTCTTGAAGGACTGAAACCTGCCACCTGCCTTTGCTTCTGGGGAAGGAGGGCCACTTTTTGCTGTACACTCACACATTGGAATTCATATTGTGTAGTATCTAATTTTTAGTATATGTGCTACTGAAGCAAGCACAGTATCTAGTTTTTTTAGTTGTAAAAGTCATTAAGGAGAAAAGCTCGCAAAAACAGGACCCTGTTATTTTAAATTTGTCTTCAGTAGTAAGTGATGCCATTCATGTTTATATGTTATTTGCATTTCCTTTTCTGTGAACTCCCTGTTTGTTTTTATCCAGGTTTTGGATTTTTGGGGGGGGGTTGTTTTGTTCTGTGTTTTTTTGGATTACTCCTCTATTGGTGTGACAGGTAGAGCTTTTACCATCATAAGAACATTAGGTGAAGCCACCTGGGAAGGAGAGATGCAGCCTCCCTCCAGCTGCTCCTCTTGGCGATTTTTTCTTCTACCTCTAGCTTTAAACTCATCCTTCATATGGTATGTTCAGTCCATTTCTTCTTTCTCTTCTCTGAAATTTTCTGTAAAGTCCTTCCTGGGACTGGAAGTCAGTCATTCATTCAGAACCGAAGAACTTCCTTTGGTGGGGGGCTGTACTGGGGATTGAACCCAGGCCCTTTACACTGAGCTGCATCCCTAGTCCTTATTTTATGTTTTATTCTGAGGCAGGGTCTCACTAAGTTCTGAGCCTCCTGCCTCAGCCTACCCAGAATATAAGAATTTCTTAGGAGATAGACTGAAGAAATGAAAAGTTGCTGCCCAAGTGTGCAGAAAACATGTAACCTCGCAGTGTAGGAATCCACCCGTGGCGCGGCATGCGGTGTGTCACAGGGACACGGGGCATTGCCCTCAGCCCCCCAGGAGTCAGGATTGCTTATACAGTATGCAGGAAGGGAAACTCTGGTGTACAGCTCTGGCTTTGGCCATCACATCCAGTAACGTAAGTTACTTCCTTCCTGTCTTTGTCCTTTCTCTCTTGGTGACCTTAACTGACATCATGACTTTCACAGTGTAAGTACTGGAGAGTGCTAAGTGTGTCTCTAGCCCAGACCTTCCCCACACTCAAGATGTCTCTTACAAGATGCTTGCCTGTCACTTCTACTTAGACAGACATCTCTAGCATGACAAGTCAAAGCAGAGCTCTTGATTTTTGCCTTCTTCACCTCTTTTCCCCTAGTCACTTCTGTCTCAGTAAATGAAATCACTGTCTGTTCAAGTGCTCAAACCAAAAACTTGAGGATTAGCTTTTCCTCCACTCCATGCCCTTCACTTCCTTCAGCCAAACCATCCTTAATTTCTGTTGGTTACACCTGTCATTTCTTTTTTTTTTCCTGGTGCGGGGCTGGGGATCCAACCCAAGGCCTGCACGTGCCTGAGCAAGCGCTCTACCACTGAGCTACACCCCAAGCCCAGCGTCTACAGCCCCTCAGTATCAGTGCGCCAGTGTCAGCCATTGTCTTTCCTTACCTGGACCATCCTAGAGGCTTCCTAGCTGGCCTCTGACCTGGATTCAGTCAACACGAGTTTGCAGAGGGCCTTCTGTCTGTTAGGAACAGAGTCACCACAAAAGTGCGGGATCTCCTATCTGATAAGTATTACAAAGGGCTGGAGTTGCCTGGGCAGCAAGGGTCTACTGCCTGACTCGACTCATAACAAGCAGGGCTTCTCCATGATGTGATCCCTGAGCCGAGCCCGTAAGGATGCCCAAGACAGAAAGGGCTCTAGGCAAAGAACGCAGTGCAGCCAGCCCTGTGTACCTGCGGGTCCTGCATCCGTGGATTCAGCCAAGCACAGATTGGAAAAAAATTGTCAATTACATCTGTACTAAACACATACAGACTTTTATTTCTTATTATTATTCCCTAAGCCATCCAATATGACAAGTACTTACAGTGTATTAAATGCTCCAAGTAGTCTAGAGATGATTCAGAGTACACAGGAGCTTTGCATGGGTTACATGTAAATAATACACCCTTTTATATAAGGGACTTGCACATCCTGATTTGGGTACCTTGGAGGTGCTGGACCCTGCCCCTGGGGAAGCCAAGAGATGCCTGTATATTCCCAGTGGGAGGAGAGCAGAGTGAGCTGGGGGCTGGTGCCTGAGGGGCGGACACAGGGCCAGCCTTGGGGGCAGCTGGTCTTTCACCACAGCAGCAGTGGGGAGCAGCAGAAGGTGCGCTTACCCTCTCCCCACACTCTTCCTTTCCTAACATCTGCTAAATTTTCTTTCCTACTCAGAACCATTTGGGACCCTTGTCTCAGGATTCCCATCAAAACCTTGGTCCCTCTAAAGTGGTAGCCTGACCTCCTTCTTGAGAAAACAGCAATAATCATATGAGAACTACCTTACCAAGCCACATCTGCTGGCAAGTGTGAGGGAAGCACCCTTCCTCCCACTCCTGGGTCCTGTGTGCCCTTCCCTCCTGTCTGCTCTTGTCCTGCACTTCTGCACTGTCTCCCCTCCCCACATCATCGGTGGCTGCCACTCCATGGGGTCCTTGCCATCAGCCTATAAATGTGCACATGGCCATCCTTTAGAATAGTCGCTGCAGGACCCTGTGTCTCTCTTCCAGGTACCACCTTACTCTCCTCTGTTTCTCTCTTGGCCAAACCTCTCAAAGCAATTATTCATGCTTATTGTTGTCACTTTCCTAACTCATTCCACTAAAAAGGCTAACCACCCACCACATGTGGTTATACAGCACTTGAAATATGGCTAATGTGACTGAGGGACTGAATTATTAATTTTTTTGAATTATTAATTATATTTAATTGATTTAAACAAAACAGTCTCATGTGGGCGTTTGTGGCTACCATTTTGGATGGCACAACCCCAAAGGATTCCAGTTGGATAATCTTAAAATCTAGGTTAAAAATTAAAGCTGGGGCTCCCACCAGGGGATTAGGACCTGGTTGGAAGCTAGGAGTCTTGAAACCTTGCCTGGAGATTTCCAAGCTGTTTGGCTCCTTCGCGCCCTCCCTCTGTGTTTGTAGAAAGCCACTACAAGGAGCTGTGGGGGCACCTCCCTGCCCACCTTGTACACATCACTGTCAGCAGAGCCCCTGTCCTGGATCCATCCCCCGGCCCCCTTGTCCACCTGAGCCTGCCGGGAGTCACAGAGTGGCTCACCAGGAAGCTTGGTCCCCAGCCTGCAGCAGGTCTTGACGTAATGACCTCTCTCCAGGCCAAGGCTATGAGAGCTAATCAGGAAATAGATTTGGGTACTTTAAAAATCAGTGTATTAATTAAGAGTGATTCATCTGGTGTGAATTTATTCCCTTCTCATTCCTGCTTAAGAAGAAAATCCACATTTGGTGCTAGTTTTTCAAACTCTGGTTAATACTTCCTGATCTTCTTTTATTGTAAAGACAGACCCATTTCTCACAGGTACAGTACAATATCTAGTCAGAACTTAATGTGGTTGGATCGTATTCTGTTTTATAGCCACCTTCAAATGGTACTGGTTTTCCATTTATGGTAATGACATAAAATTTCCTTTTAAAATGTGTTTACATTTTTGAAGAGTTGGTTTAGAGAAAAATATTAAGTAATAGTTCAAATGACATTTGGACCTGGAAAAAATCATGTTACAATTCATGAATGCCCCACATCTGGGAAATGCTGCCATAGAAACAGACCTGCAAGACCAGTGGGTCCATACGTTTGCAAGACTGGCCATTTCTGAAGCACAGCTAGCCCTGTCTGGTACAGCTGTCAAGGGGTGGTGTCTGTCTTCATGCTGCTTCTCATCCCAAAGGTTCGTTTACCAAGCAAAAGTCGGGGGCCGCTGGTTTCCAGCCGTCTGCGCGCACAGCAAGAAGCAAGGCAAGCAAGAAGCAGCCGACGCGGCACTCCGTGTCTTGATTGGGGAGAACGAGAAGGCAGAACGCATGGGTTTCACAGAGGTAACCCCAGTGACAGGGGCCAGTCTCAGAAGAACTATGCTCCTCCTCTCCAGGTCCCCAGATGCACAGCCAAAGACAGTTAAGACGTCTACTTTTGGTGCTCTCTTTTCTGGGGGGTGGGGTCTCGCGACTCCTCTCTGAGTGGAGTTGGCCGGCCACTGCCGTCATGTGAATCGTCCCTAGGCTTTAGCACTAGCCCCGATGCAGCATATAATGGGCATGCTGGAGGTGAGAGGGCAAGACAACTCAGTCCAGCAGACTGCAGCCTCCTGCGCACTGTGAAATGTGGTGGACATGGGCAGGGCTGCACGGTCCTGACACTGCCGTCTGTCCCCACAGCTTCCGCTCACTGGCAGCACCTTCCATGACCAGATAGCGATGCTGAGCCACCGGTGCTTCAATGCCCTTACCAACAGTTTCCAGCCCTCCTTGCTCGGCCGGAAGATCCTGGCTGCCATCATTATGAAGAAAGACTCTGAGGACATGGGTGTCGTGGTCAGCTTGGGGACAGGTGTGTGTTCCCATGGGGCCTGGAAGCAGGTCCTCTTCACTCTCTCCTAGAGGCCGTGGGACAGGTCCAAGGTAGGGGCAAAAGGCTCACACAGCCATCCCTGTGTGCCAACTTGATGGCGCTAAAATGTTTTAGATTTTGGAACATTTCAGATTTTCAGGTTAGGGATGCTTAACTGGTAAGCTCTGTGCAAATATTCCAAAATCCGAAAAACTCTGAAATCTTCAGCGTCTGGTCCCAGGCATTTCGGATAAGTGATGCTTAACCTCCACTTTGTTTTAGCTATAGTCAGCTGATGAGATCTCTGGTCAGTTGGGGCTGGCCCTGCCTTTAGGCCATGGGGACATACAGCTTTCACCTGGCTAACCAGCGCCTCCCTTGATTGTTCCATTTTGAACTGCCTTCCCAGGGAATCGCTGTGTGAAAGGAGATTCTCTCAGCCTGAAAGGAGAAACCGTCAATGACTGCCATGCAGAAATTATCTCCCGGAGGGGCTTCATCAGGTGAGTGAGGTCAGAGCGGCCCCTTGGCCTAGCTGTGGTCCAGATACCCCTGGGCCCACCTCCCCTTGGCCACCAGGGCACTGCAGCTCTTGCACATGCCCCCTTGAACCCAGCAGACCCGGCTTTGCCCAGCCAGGTGCATCTTTCGCCTTTAGCCCAGACACTGGAACCTGTCTTACACAGTCGATCCCCTCTGTCACCTGGCTGCATCCACTCCTCAGACTGTTTCTAAGCCTTTTTCTGCTAACTCTGCTTCATGCCCTTTTTCAAAATTCAAAATGGGCCTGGGGATGAGCCAGCCTTCTGTCTCCATTTGAGAACCTGTCAACAACCTGGATGCTCCGCCTGCTCTCTCCTCTGGTTCATCTTGCTTTTACTGTGTGAAGGGAGGAACTCAGGGAGAAGCAACAGCCTCTTGTAGACCTCCAGTCAGTTTTTTCTGAAATCCCCTTAGCCGCCATAGCAATTTCATTTCCACAGAAATGAGATAGACTCACAGGCTGCCATTGCATCGTGAACTGCCGAGGCCCCATGCAACCTCACACTGCCCCATCCCTGGAAGTCTGCATCGTGCAGCTTTTCCTTTCTTGGGGGCTCAGTAGAGTCAGATCATAGAGCCACAGGCTGCGCTCCCCAGAGTGGAACCCACCTTTCTGACCATACTTCCTTTCTGCAGGTTTCTCTACAGTGAGTTAATGAAATACAACTCCCAGACGGCGAAGGATAGTATATTTGAGTCTGCTAGGGGAGGAGAAAAACTCCAAATAAAAAAGTCTGTTTCGTTTCATCTCTATATCAGGTCTGTAGCATCTTTGTTGCTGCCAGAGCAGGCCCCACCGGGCCCCCAGGAACGGGTCCCTGCACTGTCCTGGCCAATAAGCCTGCCCTTACCCAGTAGCCCCCACCCCGCACCTCCCACATACCCTGCCTTCTTGCCTCATGGTGGGCGCAGGCGATGCTCCTGCCCTCTTGCCTCATGGTGGGCGCAGGCGATGCTCCTGCCCTCTTGCCCTGTGGCGGGCACAGGCAGTGCACCTGCTCTGACTGCAGCTTCCTCAGAGCTCTGGAAGGCGGAGGGAAGCAGTGTGGTGACAGGGAGGGAGGCTGTTTACTGGATACACCTGTCTTGTAGCACTGCCCCATGTGGAGATGGCGCCCTCTTTGACAAGTCCTGTAGCGATCGGGCTGTGGAAGGCACAGATTCCCGCCACTACCCTGTATTTGAGAACCCCAAACAAGGCAAGCTCCGCACAAAGGTGGAGAATGGTGAGTGACATGCAACCTCCCTCCATCCCGCAAGAGGCTGGCAGAGGTTGGCAGAGTTTGCCTTCGGGCACTGAGGGAGGAGGAAGAGAGGTTTCCACTGAGTCTGTAAGCTTAGGAGAGCAGGGGGGAACCCATCTGGAACTTAGCAGAGAGGGCCTGGCTGGAAACAAGCATGTGAGTCATCCTTCCAGGCTATCTGCATGGCATGGGGTAGATGGGAGAGCCAGGTGAGGGTGGCAGGGAGATTACAGGGCTGGCAGAAGTGATGTTACAGGCCCGGCTCTCCTATCCTCTTGGCCTCCAGTGCTGCACCCTGACCACCAGCTCCTTTGCCTCTCCTGCCTTGTACCACCCTCTTCTCCTCACTTCACTCCTGCTCCCTCTGTACTCCAGCAGCCATCTGAGTGGGCCTCAGACAGAGATCATGTCACCTCCTTGCTAAACACCCTAAAGCAGTGGTGGCGAACCTATGTCAGGAATGTTTTTCTTTTAAGACAGAAGTTGTTAATGTGTGAGTTATTTTTTCTCAACGAAAACCTCAGTATTCAAGTTTAATTGCAGTGTTGTTGCTTTGTGCTAACTAAGTGGGTTTGGGGTTGTAGTTGGGCACTCGTCTCTAAAGGGCTCGCCATCACTGACCCCAGGGTGTAAGCTTAGAGTCATCCTGTGGCCCAGCAGCTCACTCCTAGGAGCATATGCAAGAGACAAAAATACCTGACTACACAAAACTAGCACAGGAACATGCCGTAGCAGCATCATCCCGTGATGAACAGATTAGTAGAATATGATACAGACATATGTGGAATATTCTCTGGCCTTCAAAAGAAGTGAAATATTCATGTACCACATGGATGAATCTTGAAAACACTATGCTGAATGAAAGAGTGAGTCACAAAAGATCACAGAGTATATGATTCTGTTTACATGGAATGCCCAGAACAGACAAATCCATAGACTTAGGATGTCAGTTATTGGTTGCCCAAGGCTGGAACTGGAGGAAAGTGAAGAGTGACTGCCAGTAGGTAGAAGGCTTTTTGGGGGGGGGGGGGAGTGATAAAATGTTCTGAAATTGATAGTAGTGATGGATGCACAACTATGAAGATATTAAAAAAACAAATCACTGAATTTTGTGTTTTTAATAGGTGAATTGTATGTAGATTGTATCACAATAAAGCCATTAGTATTTTAAAAGCAAAAATAAGAACACAAATGTCCTGTGGTAGTTTCCTCCTGCACTTTCTAGAAGGGCAGACCCTGCTGTGACCTCAGCCTCCACCCACCCACACCACCCTTCCTGTCATGCTGGGGCACTCCAGGTCCCCCTGTCTTTTGCCAGTTCCCTGAACCACCAACCTCTTGCGGCCTCAGGGCCTTTGCTCCTGCTCTTCTCTGGGTCACAGACAGACCTCCAGCTCTTCCTTCTCTGACGCCACAGCTGCCCTGACTCTTCCTCCCTGGAGCTTTCCCTGTGTGTCCTCCAGTGTGGCTCCCTCAAATGCTTCAGAGCAGTGCAGCATCTAGGATCCCTGCAGATGGCTAGGTTTGCCTGTTTAGTGTCTTCCATTCCCTTTCTATCCCTCACTCTGTAAACACTGCAGGAGGACTAGGATCTTACTGAAGTTTGTTCATTACTGTTGCCCAGGACCGGGCGTATTGCACAGCACACAGTAGGTGCCCAGAGTGGTCTAGTCCTTGGGTCTCTTGCTCTGACCACGGTCTCTCCTGCAGGGGAAGGCACAATCCCCGTGGAGTCCAGTGACATTGTGCCTACATGGGACGGCATTCGGCTGGGAGAGAGACTCCGGACCATGTCCTGTAGTGACAAAATCCTGCGCTGGAACGTGCTGGGCCTACAGGGGGCACTGCTGACCCACTTCCTACATCCTGTGTATCTCAAATCTGTCACACTAGGTAAGGGGTCTACTTGGAACTGGAACCCATCTGCCCTTCACAGCCCAAATCCTGGAGGGCTTCATGCTGCATTGCCAGGTGTTGCTAGGATGCCTCCCCTTTGCGAAGCAAGCTTGGCTCATTCAGCAGCAATGGTTCTAAGAGCGTGGTCCATGCAGGTGCGGATGCGAGGGCCGGCAGCAAGCCCTGGAAGGCACTCCAGGTGGACTTTCCCAAAGTACACTAAAGGAACCGACGCTTACAGTGGCAGGGTCTTAGCGCCATTCCTCTCCCCAGACCCGGGCCTTACCTGGAACCTTGTTTTGTGCTTAAATATGTTATGGTCCCATTTATGTCCTGGGGAGCCACAGTTGGAAGGTGCTTCCTACACAGGAGTTATTTCTGTCTTGACATCTCTGTTTTGTTCCTTCAGACTCCCTGTGTGCCTCTGCCTCTTGTTAGGATTGGGTGCAAACATGGGTATCTACATTTCTTTCTTTGTACCCAGGTTACCTTTTCAGCCAAGGGCATCTGACCCGTGCCATTTGCTGTCGTGTGACAAGAGACGGGAGCGCATTTGAGGATGGACTGCGATATCCCTTTATTGTCAACCACCCCAAGGTGCTCTAACCCCATTCTGTTTTCTCTTGGCTTCTCCTTTTCAAGCAATCCTATCAGCACAGCAAAAGTGCTGTGTGGGCAAGGGGAGCCTTTGTTGGTGCACCAAGAACTTACTCTTTCCTCTTGTAGTCTGGAATTAGTCTGAATTGAGGTAGAGCCAGTATGTGTAGCATCTGCTTGGTCATACCCAAACCACATGCTAAATAAAGGGGGAAGGATCGTGGCCCCACACGCCCTTTCCTGTGAGGCTTGAGTCCGTGCTTCCTAACCGTCTCCCTGAGAGGGGTCTCTCTCTCCCTATGCTCCCGGAATCTAGGTGGGCCGAGTCAGTGTATATGATTCCAAAAGGCAGTCCGGGAAGACTAAGGAGACGAGTGTCAACTGGTGTTTGGCTGATGGCTACGACCTAGAAATCCTGGATGGCACCAGGGGCACCGTGGACGGGTGAGGAGGTGGGAGGGCACTGGCACAGTGGGCCACCAACCCTCCAGTGGTTTCTCCGTGTTGGCACCCACCTGTGCTGGCCTAGATGAGTAACAAGTGCTTTTGTCCCCAGGCCACGGAATGAATTGTCCCGGGTGTCCAAGAAGAACATCTTTCTTCAATTTAAGAAGCTCTGCTCCTTCCGTTACCGCAGGGATTTACTGAAACTCTCCTACGGTGAGGCCAAGAAAGCTGCCCGTGACTATGAGATAACCAAGAACTACTTCAAAAAAAGCCTGAAGGACATGGGCTATGGGAACTGGATAAGCAAACCCCAGGAGGAGAAGAACTTTTATCTCTGCCCAGTGCCCAGTGACTGATGGCCAGGCTTGCACTGATGAGAGGGAGGTCGGAGCATTCCTCGCATTCCTCATCACATTGGTCAGGGCTTTTATGGTTTTTTTAACTTTTTTTTTTAATGGAGTCATCGTTGCTGGTACTGAGAACCGTGGATTCCCATTTATCCTGCTTTCTTTGGGATTTCTAGGCAGGGCCTGCTCAGGCTTCCGTCTCTTTTCCCAAGTAAAGGAGCACAGACTTAGAGGCAGGAAAAAGGGTTTATCTTTCCACCCAAAACATACGCAGTCACCAAGCACCTGCAGCCCACTTCCCCTGAAGTTTTGTTTTGGTTTTTTCCATTTCTTTTTCCTTTGTGTTTGCTACACTGACCTCTCGTGGACTTGATTAGGTTCCAGTCAGTTCTCTGGAAATCGTGTCAGGGACTCATGGTTTCATTTATGGATTCCATGGGCCCCTGTACTTCCCCTTCAGAGAGTCCTTCCTGTGATCATCGAGTTTCTCCCTCCCCGCCCCAGAGGGTGAAGAGGTGAGCTTGAAGAATTTGGTGCAATGTTTCCGAGGGCAGGAGTTG
This sequence comes from Hystrix cristata, assembly GCA_004026905.1. Lineage (NCBI taxonomy): Eukaryota > Metazoa > Chordata > Mammalia > Rodentia > Hystricidae > Hystrix > Hystrix cristata. The sequence goes on along the minus strand of PVJO010001764.1, from coordinate 61,253 downwards.
AAAACTGCAGTCAGCTAATTACCAGTGCCAGTAGAAATGGGACTGGCTTCCGCAGATCCTGCACGGTGACAGGAGCTTGGGCTTCTCGGGAAGTGTGTCCCTTCCTTCCCTGGGCTGCAGGGAAGCTGAGAACCAGCCAGAATGGGCAAGGAAGTTGCTCAAGCAGTGACTGAGGTTTCCCCTGCAGGGCGGCACAGACATTCCTCGGAGTACAGCCAGGCTCCATCTGCCCTTCCATCTATCATGTTCCTAGGAACAGGCCCTGCCTGGGTGGGGCGTAGGGCTTGTAGACCCCACCCAGATGGTAGAAAATCCAGGACAAATCCTAGAGGGCCAGTCATCTCTGTTCAGATGGTCAGGACTTAGCAAGAATAAAAGCAAAAAAAAGTCATGTTGGGTCAGATCGCTGTTCCATCCAGTATAATATTTCTCGTGGCATTGATACCAAGGGAAGTCGACTAAGCCATGTGTAAATTAAGCATTTTTAAAAGAATGCCAGAGATGTTGATCTTTTGCTTTAGGGTGCACAGATTTAAAACTCAGATGTACTTCTTTTTCCTTTCATCCAAGTGTTTTCATTTAGCCGTGGCTTTGGAAGCTGGTGGGCAGGGCACAGGCCTGAGGTCTGCCTGCCTGTTGGAGTCCTGACGGGTACAAGACAACAGTTGTAGGTGAAAGGGCAGGTTGTCGTCAGACTCCAGACTTGGAGGACTCCTTTGTCTGGACCTCCGCCCTACACTGACTACGCCTACTCGCCTACTCATGTGATGAAAGCCTCGAGTCCTGGGGAGGGTCGGCCTCGGGCACTGTCAGCCTGGTGCTCAGGAGGACTGTGGAGCCCCCGCTTCCTCTATGACCAGGCTGGCTCTCTGCTCACATGGCTTTTGCTGTCCCCTTCACCCTGCAAGCTGCTGCCTGCTTCACCCACTCTGCGTCTGGCCCACCTCTTCAACAGTAGATATAGCCTCGTTTGTACTTTTATCGTGGCTACTTAGAGTCTGTAACAGTGACCAAAAATTGAGCAGAACACAGGTTTTTGAAATACACTGAGGTCGTCTTTGCAGAACATGAACACATCCCGAGGAACTGGTGGAGAACTGGCGCCCATCTTCGGGGCAGAAGAGGCTTGCTCCCTGGCTTGTGCATATTGCCAGCTCAGCAGATTGGCTGAGGGTCGCGTTAGGTCATTCGTGGTAGCTGCCTGTAGGGAAGAGCCGTGTGGTGGGCCCAGCCGTTGGAAGGCGGCTTCTCCCCTGGGTCCCTCAGGCTCAGGGTTGGAGCGCAGTGATTCCTAGGGCTGCTCGGCCCTCCGGTCCTCTGGGCATTAGCTCTGGCAGAGCTCTGACTCAGCCGCCTCTTTTAACAAGGAATGCGGGGGCTCTCAAAAGATCAGCGTCCCTGAGCTCTTCACTGGCAAACTTGTAATATTCCATTTCTGCTGTGGGAGGAGAGCAAGGCCTCCCAGCGCCCCACATGCCTGCTGGAAACCAGCCAGGTCTGGCGGAGGGGGAGGCGGAGCTTCTGCCCCGTGTTCTCTTCACTTTCTGTCCAGTCTTTGTTTTTAATGAGCAAGGCCCCCTCCCCCATTCTTTTTAATGACTTTTGTAGTTGATTTGTCTGAACTGTGGCTATTGTGCATTCTGTGAATAATCACTTGTCAATGCTTGAAGCTATTTCCTTTACTCAAGTTGAAGGGACTTCGTTGGTTTTGGGGTCTTGGCAGGGACCCCAAGAACAGAGTGGGGAAGAGCCCAGGCATAGCCTTGGTGCCATGATGGCTGCAGTCCAGTTTTATGATTCTGCTTTTTGTGCCCCCTGATTCTAAAAATATACATTCCTCATAAATAAAATCAAAGAAAAAATCTGAATTGTTAGAAAGCTTCAAGTCTTGGTTTCCTGTGAGAGGTGAAAGTGGGGACAGAGGACCTGTGGTCTTGGGGTTCGGGGCAGCATTACCAGCTGTATCTGACACAGAACTTGGGGTCACCCCCACCTGCAGAGGAGCGGCTGTGACGAGCCTCCCCAGGCAGGTGAGCCGCTGCGGGGTAGGGTGGGATCCCTCAGGCACCTCTTAGTTATTCCTCCAGACCCACCCTCCATCAGAGCCCACCATCAAATATCTCATCCCCTGGGACTTGATGTGCAGGCTTTCAAGGCCCAGAATAGGGAGAGGACCCTGAGACTGTCCCAGTTTCAGCTCTCCCTGACGTTTCTGCCCCTTGCCAGCTGCTTTGCCTGCAAGGAGGTGTGTTTGGAGTGACTTACAGTTGGGATGGGGATGGGCTTAGTTGCAATGTTAGGAGACACTTTGGTTTCTCACTTCACAGATAGCATCTGAAATCTCTATTTTGGATTTCAACTCACTCTCCACATTGTAACTTACTCTAGAATTTCTGGAAGACCCATCCTTGACCTTCTAACGTTGGTATCATACTGGTCGGTGGGCATAAAGTAACTAACTGAGGCTGAGTCAAGGTGAAACTATCCCCATCCTGTATATAGATGGGACAGCTGGAGCCGGGAGAGCCAGTGACATGCTTGGGGGCATAACACATAAGAACCAGGACTCTGTGGAGTCTCATAGTCTGCTGAAACACATTGTTGGAACTGAGCAGTTTTTAATTTAAAGACTGCAGGAGAATGTCTCCTGGCTCTGATGCCCCGGGAACCTCAAGCACCTCTGTCCTCAGGCAGCTTCTGGTTCCACTTCCCTGGAGGGAAATGTGGTGCCCAAGTCCTTTAGGAAGCAGACAGTGCCCTGGGCCAAGGGCGTAGCTCGAGGTAGAATGCTGTTCAGCACATGCCTGAGGAAGTGGACTCTGGCTGGCAGGAAGCAGGCCTGCCCTGTGGGACCACAGCGGGCTCATTCCAGCTGCCATTCGCCCTGCATCTCTCTTGTCTCGGGGGCCTGCGGTTTATTTTTTGCAGTGCTGGGCACGGAACCTAGAGCCTTGCACATGCTAAGCATGTGCTCTGCCACACAGCTGCATCCTCAGCCCCACAGTTTAATATAGTTCCCAGGATGAAACCAGCTTTTCATCCTGCAAGACTGTAGCCTTGGCTTCTTGGAGCATAAGAAACTTTACCCAGGGTCCTCCCCAGGGGCCATTTCTGGGCTCTGTCTCTCCTAGGCCCAGCCACTTGGCCACTTCTTTCCATTTGCTGAGTGGGTTTATAAGGCAGCAAACCACAGTAATCCAATGGCAGGCCATTGCCACTCACCTTTTCTTTGGATTTGTGTAATGCCTTTGACCCCTCATGAATCAAATTTCTCCAGCATTCTCCCTAATAAACCCCATTTGCCAACTCTGGCCTATGAGAATCTCTGAGGCACTCCCCCACCCCTCCACCACATACCCCCCAAATATAACACAGTGACAACACATCTTTGGAAGAACTTTTCTTAAGAGAATCTCAAGTTCCTAATGAGTCCGGCTGGGCTGAGCTGGTCCCTCCCAGACAGGGAGGCCGAGGGCAGTGTGAGGAAACCAGAACCAAGGGTGTGTGGGTGAAGTGTCCTACTGATTCCTAGAGCTACGGTCCCTTAGGGACACTGTGACTATCACATAGACCCCTGAGGCCTGCCAGGATAACTACTGAGAGGTGGCTGTCCATTCTGTTTGGCCAGGTCCCAGTGAGGGCAGTCAGCCAGTGCTGACTGGGCCTACTTCTACCTGGACCGAGTCACTCTGGCCTAGGAATGATGCAGCGAGGCCCCTCACCTTCCTAAGAGCTCTTCCCCTGCCTGTCCCAAAAGCCACAGCTAGGGTCTGCACTCTGGAGCAGCCTTGGGTTTCAAGCCCAGCGCTACATAGCCGCTGTCACCCTGCCCCTCCCCTGCAGGGCTGTTGTGAGGAAGTAGAACTGCATCCAAAGGGACAGGTTAAGAGCAGATCCTCAGGACACACCAGCTAATCCTGGGATTGGAGAGGCCAAAGATGGGCCAAGGACCGGGGCTCCCAGATCGTCTGTTTCCTGGGGGAGGTGGTCCTGCCCTCCTGCGGAGAGCACGTGTGGAGGAGGTTGGGGTGCCTGCCGCCTGGGTCTGGTTTGCATTCAGACCTTCTGTCCCTTGGTACCAGCTATTCTGGGGTTGCACGCTTCACCACCAGGAAGCACCCCTCTCAAGCTGTGGTGCCAGCTATCAGAGCACAGCCAGAGAGCTGTATGTGCCATCTTTTCAAAGATGGCTATTAAATAATTAGTCTTGCCTCTCTGATGATAAACCCCCAACTCCTGTCCTCATTGCCCCCTGCCAGGCCCTCATGCCGGATTTCCATCCAGTTTCTCTGCCTTCCTCTTCACATCCGGAGCCATCTCCAGCCCAGCACTGTCTCTCCAGAGCCGCCCCACCTTGGGAAGGAGGCACAGGGCTTCCCTGACATCACAGGGGAGGAGAACATAGAACTCCAAAGTGGGTTCTCCAAGCTTCCCAGTGCTCGTGCACTGCAGCCCGCCTCCCACCCTCGCCGTCCTTCCTCCTTCCTACTGTGGTGGTCCCCAAGGGCTGCACCCAAATGGAAGGACTGAGCCTGCCCAGTAACCTTCCTCTATCGCCCCCCTACCCTTTCCCTGCTGCACCCCTACCCACCGTCATTCCCACTGAACAGATGCAGAACAGCACGTTCAGGGGTACATGCCTTACACAGGCAAATAGCCTCCACACCTCAGTTTCCCAGTGTGTTAAATGGCACACGGAGAGCAGTTGGGCACACTGCTCCCTAACGTCCCCTCTAGCGCCCTTTGGTGACCAATTTGGATAACAGTCAATTGTGGGCGGTATGAAAAGCAACACAGTCACAGCAGCCAGCTGCCCCCCCTTCAAGCGACAGTTCCCAATTCCAGCCGGTGTTCTCCAGAACTCTGAGTTAGCGGCAGGCCCATGCATGATCCAGGCAACCCTCAAGTCTGCTTTAGAAGAGGGTGCCCCTGCCGCCAGGAAGAAATGCCCACATGCCCACTCTGAGCAGCGGGGATGTGCTGAAACACATCTGGCACAGCTATTGGCTTCTGGTGGTACCGTTCCACATCCGGGGCCAGATCTGCCACCCCAGCACACACCTGCCTGGAGGGGGAGGCAGGGCCAGGCAAGGGCCTGCCAGGGTGGGAAGCCCAGCCCAGCAGACCCACTGGAGATGCCCTGTCCCAGGCCCCAGTTTGGGACACAGCTTGCCCAAGGAAGAGAATAGTAATGAGAGCTGTGGGGGAACAGGGGAAACACCAGCCAGGGGGCCGCATCCCATGGGCTCTGACAGCCTCTCAAACCGGACATTCATGAGGCACCTACTTTATGGTGGGTACAGTGATAGACTTTCACAAGCATCCTTCATCCTCACTACAACCCAGGGAGAGGACATTCCCCTCCATTTTATAGACAAGGAGGCTGCGGCCTAGCAAGGCTTGACTGGCTTAGTGAGAGCATAGCAGAGCCAGGCCTAGAACCTGGCCTCCAGGACCCTTGTCCAGTGCTCTCTCCCCTGCACTGCATTCTCCCCCACCCATCAGCATGGCCCCTCACCTCCCTCATACCTGGAGAAGCAGCAGTCCCATCAGGCCTACTGACCCTTCTGTGACCTGCCATCTGCTGACTCAGCACTGAGCACAGGCTGGGACCACAAATCATAGCCAGGAAGGGGCAGGACACCCCTAGCGGTCTGTGTCCTGGGTGTACCAGCCAGGTGGCCTCTGGCAGCCCCTGGAAGCCACCTGCAGGGCCCAGGATAGGCAGCTGAAGCGCTGCTCCCTGGGGAGTCACTGGTGGCAGCAGACCTGTCCTGAAGTCCACCTCCAGCCTGCTCAGGTTTGGCTGGGGGGAGAAGGCGAGAGGCAGACCAGGGAGCAGCGCGAGTGGCCCAAGTTCCAGCCACACATGCCCTGTTCCTCTGGGCTCCACTGCCCAGCTCAGCTCTGCTGTGGACAGAAAGGCTGGGTCTTCCTGAAGCTGAGAGCCTCACTTTCCATCCTCCCAGCAGCCAGTCAGTTCAAAGTGGGGGAAAGGGCGCTGAACAGATAGATGGTCCTCAGGGCAGTGAGGAAGCATCAGAGTTCTTTGGCCTTGTGGCATCTTCCAGGTCTGTGTCTTCCCTTGATATGTAGGTACTATGCACTAACTGACAGCTCAGCTGGCTGTTTCTTCATTTGTAAGATGGCTCCTGTGGGAATCCATGACTGCAAAAGGTTCTTCCAGCTCCTAAAGCCTGTGAATTCACACTTCTCCCACAGTTCAATATTTGGGCCTCAGTCTTTAAGTGGGTCACTCAGAGGCTCAGAACTCAGAGGGCCAGCCCTGCCTACCACTCCCTGAGCCAGAGTGAGAGAGGGACAAGAGGTAAGTCGGGGTGCAGAGAACTCATCACAGGGCAGAGGGGGACCCGGGCTGGGCTCTGGACCCCTCGGAGGTACAAGGCTGTGGAAATGAGTCAGAAGCCTCCCCCGGGAGTTGACCTCAGGGCCAGTCTAAACCCTCCAGTAGGGCCCTCCAGCGCTGTGAGCTGTGGTCCACTGAAGTCAAGTGGAGGCCGGGCCACACCCAGCTCCTTGCCTCTGCCCCTTCCCTCTATCAGCCAGGCTGGCACAGAGTTCACACTCCTGTTCCTCTTCCCCTCCCCTACGCCCCACTCTCCTCTGACGTGGAGGCCACAGATCCTTCTGTCCTTTGTGGCCCCTTCCTGTCACCCTCCTCAGTCTGGCAGGCTCTGACATTTCTGTCCCCACCTCGTGGCCTTCCTTCTCCTCCCCCAACACTGCTGTCTGGTTGGCAAGAGGAGAAGAGCCCGATGCTGTGAGCTGGTCCATCCCTCCAAGCTGCAGCTGGCTATGTGGATGGAGGTGAGGGGGCAGGCTCAGAGGAAGCAAGAGGACGGATCTCGGGGGCAGCCCCCTCTTCCTGGTAGCTTGCTTGTCCATCTTCCACCTGACACTACTGTATGACAGGTGCCGAGGGGTACAGGAGGGTGGAGGTAAGCCAGGTCTCACTTGGAGCTGGGGGCGGAGTGGTCCGGGTGCAGGAAGGTGGTGGTGGTGTAGTTCTGGAAGAGAGGCTGCAGGAACATGCCGATGGTGCCAAAGACGCAGACAAAGACAAAGATCCAGAGGAACAGGCGGTCAATCACCATGGCAACATACTTCCAGTCCTCACTCACCTGGATGGAGGAGATGAAGGAGGCCCAGCATCAGTCACATGTTGAGGGACAGGAGTGGGAGGGGTATAAGCAGGACCTACCACACAGACACCCCTCTCCTCCCCCTCAACAATACTGGTGAGCTGAGGATATTTTACCTGACTTCAGGGAGGATCCACAACTCCAGATCTGGACTCAAGGTCTACGCATGACAATTAGAGTTCTATCTCCTATTCTCTCCCACCCCACAATCCAGATTTACCAAACCACAACATGTTCCCTCAGATCTCTATGCCTTAGGCTTTCTTTTGTGTCTGAAAGTCACAACCTCCCTTTCTCTACCTGACAAACCCCTACACATCCCTCAAAGTCCAAATTAAATATCACCTTCTCTGTGAAGCACAAAGGCCCCCAAAGGGAGAAGACTGATCCATTAGAAAGATCACACTCTCCAGGGTTTGAGAGCTAGCGACTGCTCCTTGGAGCTGCTCCACTGAAGCCGGAGTCTGGGCCAGTGTGAGTGGGAGCCCAGCCAGCTGACGGGGTGTGGCTGTCAGCCGTGCACCTTCATTTCCTTGACAGCTGAATGATCATGCGTGCGCGTGGCCACTGTGCCTACCATCTACCCGGCTCCATGTTAGGCACTGAGATACAACTGAGCAAGACCAACACAGCCTGCAGTTTAAGGTCTTCAGAAGGAGACAGAGGCAAAAACACACAAGAATTTAAGAAGTGACACATGGTGTGGGAAACCAAGGACTGAGACAGAGAAATGGAGGGGGGATACAATGCAGAGAGTGGCGTTTAAACTAAGATCTGATGGGTGAGGAGGAGAATGCTGCTTTAGCGATGAGAGGAAGAAAAACACTCAGACAAATCCAAATGGTACCATTTAAAAATGTTCATGCCATGAAAGGCCAAGCCAAGGAGCTATTCCAGACTGAAGGAAGTAAAGGGGACATGACAAACACATGTAGTTTGAGGTCATGGGTTGTGGTAGGGGTGGGGACAATGACACAAGAAAGGACATTACTGGGACAGATGGAAATATGCGAATGTGGACTTTATATCAGATAAAGACATGGATCCTCAATTTTCTGCATGTGATCATTAAACCTGGAGGTTTTGTTTGTTTTGTGTTGGGGATGGAATCCAGGGCCTCAAGCATGCTCTGCCACTGAGCCACACACCCCCAGCCCTGACCTGGGTTACGCCAGAGAATGTCCTCGTTCTTAAAGAGACACACTGGCATATTTGGGATAAAGGATCACTGTGTTTCCAACTTACACTCGCATAATAGAGCAAAAATTAATACTAATCATCATTTTAAAGGAAAAAAGAAAAATATTCCAGGCAAAGGGATTCATACATGCCATGGCCCTGAGGCAAAAAAACAGCTTGGCTTGCTTAAAACAGCTCAGCAATAAGCCCATGCCCTGGGCAAGGGGGAAGGCACAAGTGGACAAAGGTCATTGATTACTCGGACCCAAGAGCTGAGTAAGGGAGGTGATTAGGAGATTCCTTCCCCGTCCAGGCAAGAGCTGGTGGTGACCTAGAACCAGGTGTTAGCATAGAAGTGGTAAAGAAAGGATGAAGCTTCACGTTATTTTGGACAGGACAGAACAAGACATCAGATGACCCAGATGGTGGGAAAGATAAGAGAGAAAGACAGGAGTCAAAGGTCACTCCAGAGTTTTGGCCTGAACCACTTTGGGTGAACGGTGATGTCATTTGCTAAATGCTGGGGGAACGTAGATCAAGCGCACATTTCGGGGCATGGTGAGGTCAAGGGCCCCATAGGGCATTCAAGTAGGTCATGGAGCCTTGGCACCCAACTGGGTAAACACTGAAACAAGGGTGTGGCCACAGTGGGCAAGGAGGGGGAGACTGGGAGGCAGCAGCAGCCGAGTCCTGCACCCAGCAGCTCCACCTGGGCTCAGCTGGCTGAGGAGCCCTACCTCATTTCCCTCCATCCTGACCAGAAATGCTTCTTGGTTCAAGCTTTAGCTCCAACAGAATTCTTGCCATCCAGGGGAGCAGACCTTTGACACCCTCTCAGCCCACACAAAGTATGACGCCCTTATCCCCAAATAGGAATGGCAAAGTCCCAGAGGAAGCCCGGCCAGTCACCATGGCAACAACTGAGCCTTGGCCTGGAACCAGCCAGGTGGTGGCTGACCACAGAGCAGGCCAGCTACTGCCCAAAGTGGGGCAATGTCAACCCACCATACTTCCCCCCACCTCCTGGTTCAGTCTTCAGGAATCCCCTTCTGGGGAGCTGCTGTGGAAAAAGCCAAACCCTGGGTGTGCAGAGAGGAGGGGAGGAGGTGCTCATGGAACCTTCACCTCCACCCACCCTCATCTCCATAAATATTTCACCAGACTGCCCTGGCCCCTGGACGAGCAGAAAAGGGCTATTGATTGGAGGCCTGCTCTCTCCACTGGGAGCAGGCTCACAGAACCGCTTAACCCCGGCGCGCGCGCGCACGCACGCACACACACACGCACACTGCCACACACACAGGCTTACTGTCCTTGATTTTGCTCCCATGGGGCTCACAGAGGACTGGCCTCTGTCTGTGCTAAGAGCTGCAGATTAACAATGTGGAATGATGGCCACAAGCAAGGACTCTGGGGGTGACAGCCACAGGGCCACTGCAAACCCAGCAGGGCCTCCTCCTGTTCCAGGCTGCCCCCCTGACACTAAGATGCTCCAGCTGAGGCCTTTTGCGCTGGATACGAGGAGGCCCAAGGTCATCTTGAACCACCTGCAATTTAGGTGATGCAGCCTCCTGGAAGCAAACTGGAAGAACCCAGGCCAGCACCCGGGTCTCCACAGCTGGCCTGCCTGGCATCCTCTCCTCCCTGCACTCAGCCTGGCGTGCTAAGGGGCCCGGTCCACTGCGCGCGCGAGTTGCTTCCTGCACACTCACACTCTGGTCATCGTCCTCGCTCCGCATGTGGTCCGCGATGAAGCGCACGCCGTCAACGGCCTCCCGGAGGCCGCAGCCGCACGGCCCCCCAGAGCGCCCCGGGCCGCCCACCGGCGCGGGCTCGGTCCCGAAGGCCCCGGCCAAACCCTGCACCGACGCGCGGTTGACAAAGCAGGTGCAGGAGTCAGCTTCGGGTGCGTCGCGAAAGAACAGCGCCCCAGCGCCCTGGCGCTCGCGCTGGCGTCGTCGCAGGCGCAGGCGCTGGCGGGCGCACCGGTGGCGCGGCTGCTGCATGAAGAGCAGCGCGGGCAGCTTCTCCAGGAACACGACCTTGACCCAGGGCGCCATGGTGTGCGTGGTGGGCGAGCGGTGGTGCACGTTGAGCACGCACACACTGGTGACGATGGAGAAGGTGACCAGCACCATGGTGAACATGAGGTACTTGCCGACGAGCGGCACGTCGAGCGAGGTGGGCGGCACGATCTTGGAGATGAGCAGCAGGAAGACCGTGAGCGCCAGCAGCACGGAGATGCACAGCGTCATCTTCTCGCCGCAGTCCGACGGCAGGTAGAAGACGAGGATGGCCAGCGAGGTGATCAGCACACAGGGGATGATGAGATTGATGGTGTAGAAGAGCGGCTTGCGGCGGATGATGAAGTCGTAGGTGATGTCCACGTAGGTGGAGTCGTCGGGGTTCTCATTGCGCCGGCCCGGCAGGGCTACGATGTCCCACTCGCCGCTGGGCGTAAAGTCATCCAGGCTGGCGACGTCGCTCTTGAGCACCAGGTCGATTTCCGTGCGGTCGTAGGTCCACGAGCGGAACTTCATGGTGCAGTTCTGCTGGTCGAACGGGAAGTGCTTTACTTCAATCTTGCACGCGCTCTTGTAGATGGCAGGTGGCAGCCAGAAGATGCTGCCGTCGTAGGAGACCACCGCGTTGGAGTAGAAGGACACCTCGTACATGCCATCCGCACTGCCGGGGATGGGCACAGTCAGCCCTGGCCTAAGTGGTTCCCCTTTCCCACCCATCAACCCAGCCCGGAATGGGAGGAGAGAACAGGAGGAGAGGGAATCCAGGGCTGAGAGCGACCATCCAAGAATAGGGGTGGAGCCCAAACTAGCAGAAAGGGTGTGTGGGTGGGTTGGTGACAAGCAGAGGTGCCTTGGTCAGGAAGCCTGTGTGACCCCTCGGAGAAGAGGGTGGATGGAGGGAAGGGATACATCTCCTACTTGTCTCATATTGTGAAAGCCAGTTACTTTTCATGAGGGTGGGGAAACTGAGAGACCAGAGTGAGGCACTCCAAGCCATGGGGAGGACGGGGCAGGTGGGAGTAGGACATCACCCCATTATCTGTGGGATCAGGTATCTCATTGCAGGAGACAAGTTAGAACCTGGTGGAGAAACTGGGACTTTAAGGAAGTCCAGGCTTCTAGGAAAGTTTATTCTTTAATGCGTTTAGGGCCTGAGGGCTGTGGATCTTTATACCCCCACCACAGCTCAGAGTTTCTGGTAGTCGAAATTGACAGGTCATAGCCCAGGTCAGCTTGGTCTGGGTCTTCTGTCTCCATGGATAGTGCTTGTCTGCATATCTGCCAATGAAAAGCCTCTTCCCTCTCACAGCAGAAGCTAATTTCTCTTATCTTCCCCAAGACTTCTTCCCTCCCTGAACGCTCTCCTGGTATCTCCCAACCTTCCCATTATCCCAGGGTCACTTACTTGTTGTACAGGACCACATCTGGGAGCCAGATGTGTTTGGAAGGGAGTCGAACTTTTTTCATATTGTCAAACTCCTCAGGCTTCCAGGTGAGGCGATAATCCTCCCACTCCTGGGAAAGGAAGAGAGGGAGACAGCACCAACCTCCACCCCAGGAGACGCCAAAGGTTGAGAAAAGAGACAAGATGGAACCCACATTGCTTAAGGAAGCTTTTAAAAGCCAGCCTTCTCCCCAGCAGTGAGTTCTTTGCCCATGCAGTACGGCTCATATGATTTCCTCATTTAATTTGTACAGTGGAGCCAAGATATTTACAAATGAGAAAATGAATTTGGGAACATTTAATAAGTGTAAAATAACAGAGCTAAGAAGTAACCGAACCAAGACTTAAACCCAGTTATTTAGGACTCTAAAATCTATACCTTTTCTGCCTCTTTTGAGGAAACTGACGGGGAGAAGAGCACATGAACAAAGAATAAATAAAAGGAAGAAGAAAGAGAAGGCCAGGGGTGTGGTGGGGAGAGCACTGACCTGCGTCAGCCAAACATTGGTGGTCATGATCTGCTCCCGCTCATGCTGCAGGGAAAGAGAGAAGCTTCTGAGGAGCCCTCTGACCCCCACTGTCGCCACCCACGTCTCACCCACACGGGACGCACTTCGAGGAGCAGACACTGACACTGATACATTCTGGCCAGGCTGACTTCGGTAGTCTGGCAGAGTTTGGGTCCCCCACTCACCACACTGATGAGCTGGGCCAGTGATACCATGAGCTGTACGGTCACCAGCTCGGAGCCATTGGTGGCTGGGCGGATAAGCTTGTTGTAGCGGGCGGGATCCAGGAGATGTTCCACCAGTCGCTCCTCTGTGTCTGTGCCCCACACCCCTAGGCACGGTGGGGCAGGAGGTGAGTAAACAGAAGGGCTCCCAAAGGAGCCACATCGCCAGGGAAGCGGGGCAATCCATTAGGTGCAACCAGGAGGCTCTAGCTTCCTACTGCTTTGTCCCTAAGAACACTGCAAAGTCCTTAGGTTACCCAGATTAAGGCCCTAATGGAGTGGCCCTTGTCTGAGACCACTGACTAAGAAGTTCAGACAGATCTTATGGAGAGACCCCCGGACTAGCTGATGGAGACCCGCTCTTCTTTAAGGTCCCTCAGAAGGCAGCTTCAGAAGGCTTCAGGTCTCTCCTTCCTTGGCTTCCCCATCAGATCCCCACCATTCATTCATGGGAGATTTAGAGGGCAGTGAAAGGGAAACAGTTATGGGTCCCACTGCACGTAGCTCTTCAGTCAGTACCCATTAATGTGTGCAAAGGTCACTTTGTCTCCACGTGGGACTGCACCCCTGACACCACCCCCTTCCCTTGCAGGCACCAGGCTGGGGTAGAATGGTTGGGCAGCCTAAACTGTAGGTTGGGGATGTGTTTAGTCCCAAGCTCCATACATATGAGTGCACCCCATGAGTAGCAGGCAGCTGTGGAAAGCTCCTTCCCTTGGACCTGCTCCTCCAGTGCTGTCTGCTTCCGTGACTGCACAAACGTGCCCCTCCCCGGCTCTTCCGAGACCTCTTTCCTCGTTCTCAGCCTGGCAGAGTTTTCCCTTTCAAGTTTCCTGTCTTGTCTGACAAAGAGGACTGAGAAGTCAGTGCTGTCCCCTTATTCCTGTGAGATTGGCAAAGGGGAGAAATGACAGGGCGCCCAGGGAGAGATGCTCAACCAGATACGTTGCTTGAGATAATGTGTCACCAAGAAATCAAGTGGCACCTCAGCTGTCATCAGAACCGGCTCCCTGCCAACACGGAAAGCTTCCTCTCTGTGGCCATACCCTCCTCACCACCATTGGCATCGCTTACTTCTCGGGGTGGGTCCTCTTCCCAGTTCAGTCTCCCGGTGCGCCCTGCTACTACAGGCGTCACTCCCCATCCCGCAGCAGGCTTCCCCAGCCCTAGGGAATCCCTCCCTTCCACCTTCCGACCTGGCTGGGTAAGACAGAGCACAGCGTCTGGGGCCATTGGCCGGTGCCCGTTCTTACCTGGGAGCAGCCCGAGGAGGCCCAAGCTGAGGAGCAGCGCCATGGGGCTGCAGCGCCGGGACATGCCGCCCGCATAGCACAAGCCGGGGCCGCGGGCGGGGGCGCTGTCCGTGGTACTGAAAGCCGCGCCCGCGCCGCGGTAGCCGAGCCCGGGTGGAGCTAGCGGCCTCGGGGAGGAACCAGCGCCGCGGTTCTTAAAACGCAGGGAGCCAACTGCGGGGAGGATCCACCTTCTCCTACCCCGATCGGGACGAGCAGAGGCTTTTTTCTCACTGCTCTTCCAAGGAACACAATTGGGACCGGGAGGGGGAGGAGTCTCCGCCCCGGAGGCGGAAGCGCCGGCCAGATCCCAGAAAAGCGTGGGGGGGGGGTCCCCGGGTGGGATATTCTTCAACTGATCCGGACTAGGTGGGGCGTGCGTGAGGCAAAGAAGGGCTGTCCACCCGGCGACGGAGGAGGAGTTGTGAAGCCCAGAAGTTGAGACACAACATGAAAAGGTTTGAAAAAGAACCAGGAGGCCGGTGGGAAGAAGCAGTGGGTGTCGGCCAAGTAGGTCAGAGCCCTCTTAGTACAAGGACGGGTGTGTGTGTGTATGTGTGTGTGTAGAGTGCCAAAATGAGGGTGTAGGAGACCCGACTTTCTGGGGTTCCTGCTCTTCTTTCTCTTCCTGAGAAGGCTGAGGGTGTTTCCGAGAAAATGCATTTAAGCCCTTAGAGAAAGAGACGGGGTGGGGGTGAGGATGGGGTCATTAAAGAAAAGAAACAGCTTTGGAGTCTTGGAACAGAGTCCCCCCACCTGTCCCTTTCACTACCTCCAAACTCTCCCTAAGAGGCCAGGACCCTGCCCTCCTGCAGTGGGTCTAAGGCAAGAAAGTCCAGACTCCTCCCGGATGAAGGTAAACTTGAAGGCCTTGAAGACTGGGAAGATGAGCAGCCTACATCACGGATCCTGTCTCACTCATATTGGCTTCCATTCTACTCTTTGTCTTTTGTGTGACGGGAGATCTGGGGATCATTTCACAGAGAAAGATAGAAGCTAACACAAAGGACAGCAAAGATGAGACAGGTGTCAAAAGCTCAATGGCAACTTTGATCTTGAAAGTCCTGAACTGTTGAGCCAATAAAGGTTTCTCTTTTTTCTTAATGTGGGTTTGTTGTCACTTTCAACCAAAAGATCCCTGACCAAAGCAGACTTATCACACAGCAGCAAGGCTATTTGTCTCATCCAGGCCCACTCCGATCTCATCCAGGCCGCTCTGCCCCCATCTCCACACTCAAGCTATGGGCAAGGTCTTTAAGATCCTTGAATATTTGATCCCTGCCATCATCTGGGGCTTTTAAACAAAGGGTTCTCTCTGGCTCTTTTATCACTCATCCCCTACCTGCCCCCACCCCTGACTACGTTCTACTTAAATTGAAGTATTTGGCAGAAGTTTTAGCTTCCCAAGGAAGCTATACCTGACCAAGGGTAAGGTCAGGTGCTCTGTTACATGCTTCCAGAGCGTGTCCAGTGAGATCCTTCTAAAGTAGTGGCTGCCCCTCCAACTAGATTATGAACCAGTATAGTGCCATCTGGCATTCTGTAAGGGTTAAAGAGGCAGGAAAAGGAGCCAGTACAGACAGACGTCATGTAATGGTTAGGGGAAAGTTCTCTCTAAAAGCTCAACTAGAAGCAACTTATTTAACATGTCCCAGGTTTTGGAAATGAGAGAAAGAAGCAGGGCAAGTCCCAGAAAAGGACTGGAGAAGAGGAATGGCCACAGGCCCTGTGGTGCACCTGGGAGTGGGCATAGCCCTGCACCACCAGCTGAAGGGCCCAAGTGTGTCTAAACATGAATGACCTCTTAGGAAGGAAATCTTGGTGCCAATGAAAGGAATAGAGAATAAAAGCATTAAGAAAAAGGGAAGGAATGTGTGCAGCCACTGCACTTGGAGAGAGGGTCATGGGTGAGAAAATTCACCTTCAACAGTTTGAGTATCCACTGTATGTCCGGAGCTGTACAGGTACTAAGGATGCAGCGATCAAAAAGACTCAGTCCCAGCTGTTAAGAAGATCACAATATGGCAGCGAATTATTTTACAGTGTGGCAGCTGAGCCAGGAGAAATGTAGATGAGGTGCACAGAGGAGGTAGAGCTAATAGTGCCTGAGGAGTGCGGAGGGAATGGAGATGAAAACTGAGATTTGAAACAGAAGAAAGCTGTAAGGTGAGGAAGACTCAGAGGTATTCCCAAGCCCTGAGAGGGAGAAGGGGCTCTGGTGGATGCAGAGCGATCAAAGAGGCCAAGAGGCGTTCTTTGGGATCTCTTTCTGGAGTGGGTGCCCGTTTCTGGATTGACATATGGGATAGGAAGGGAGGATTTTCTTGCTTAAAGTTGTGCCACTCCCCAAAGCTCCTTCAGGCCAATCCAAGCAGTCTGTTCTCCTTGACTCTACCCTCTCTTCTCAAATTTCCCAGCTTTTACCCCAAGTTTTATTCCAACCTGCCAAGGAGGGAGTCCTTGAGTACAACCACCCAGTGACCAAGGAGAGCTGCAATGCGTCCCCTTCCCTCCTTGTCAGTTCCCACCCATCCCTCCACATCTCCTGACTCCCAGAAAAGAAAGGCAGCTGGGAGGAGAGGACCCAATCCTGACTCCGAAGGAACAACTTATCTCTGTGTTTCTTCTCCAAGTTGTTGTTTTCTAGAGTCTGGATTTTGAATCTGAGGCTGATTCAGAATCACCACTCAGCAGCACCACTCTGCCATTTTTCTTCTGGTGGATGAAAAAAAAAAAATTTAAAATTTGAGTCAGTGTCTTGCTAAGTTCCCCAGGCTGGGCTCAAAATTGAGATCCTCCTGCCTCAGCCTCCTAAAGTGCTGGGATGACAGATGTGTACCACCACACCAAGCCAGATTTTTTTTTTAAAGGAACAAACATTACCAATATCCAGGAGCCCCCATTATGCCCCCTCAGTCATTATTCTTTCCTCTTTATAAGTAACCTCATTCATAGAAGAAAGAGAAATAGGGAGTCACTACTTCAAAATTCTGGAACTAGATAATGGTAATAGTTACACAGTATTGTGAATGTGCTGAATGCCACTGAATTGCCACTTTAAAACGATTAAAGTGATAAATTCTATGTTATGTATATATTACCACTATTTTTTAAATGACTAAAAGTAAAAAAAAAATGTAAATACTAGTTTTGAAAGTAGTATCTGGAGGAGTTGTTGGGTTTGTTTTGCATCAATAGTACTGGTCACTTTGAACAAATAAAAGCTTTTGAAGTTGTTTCCTTTACCAGAAAAGAGCTTTTGATAGTCTGATGTATTTCCTCTGCTTTTCTAAATGTTAGGGAAATTGTCCATAGTCAAACTCAATCAGAACTCAATTTTAACTCACATGTATAAGGACCATTCTGAAGTTTTTGTTTGTGTGTATGTAAGTAAAATGCTTAAGTAAATGGCTTTTGCTTTTAAATATCCACCCAAACAAAAACTATGGGTGATAAGCCCATGTTTAAAATGAGATGCCATCATTCTGAGCAACCTAAGAAATAAATTGAAAGTTTTCCTGAAGTCATAACTTTTTTTGTTTTTTTTTGGCGGGGTGCTGAGGATCAAACTTAGGGCCTGAGTGCTTGCTAGGCAAGCGCTCTACCACTTGAGCTAAATCCCCAACTCCTGGTTTTGGATTTTTTGAGATAGAGTCTTGCTGTGCAGTCCAGTCTGGCCTCAAATTCACAGCGATCCTCCTGCCTCAGTCTCTTGAGTGCTGGGATTACAGGTGTATGCCACCACGTCCGGCTTGTTTTGTGTTTCTGAGACAGGGTCTCACTATATAGTTCAGCCTGGACTTGAATTATGTAGCCCAGGCTGGCCTCAAACTCCTGGCGATACTCATGCTTTAGCCTTCTGAGTGCTGGGATTACACGCATGTGCCACCATGCCTGGAGTTTTTGGTATATGAACATACACATTTCTGTTGATTATACTACTAAATCACATACATTCTTATTATTTTTCTTTGTATTTATTTATTTTGTGGTGCTGGGGCTTGAACTCAGAGCCTTGTACTTGCTAGGCAAGTGCTCTACCACTTAAGCTAAATTCCCAACCCCATTCTTATTTTTAAGAAGCATATTGTGATCTAACTTTGTAATCTTTCTTTCTCCTTTATGATTTCTCAAACATCTCCATACCCACATGTATTCTTTGATAACTAATTTCTTCTTTCTTTAAGGCAGGGTCTTGTTGTTGCCCAAGCTGATCCCTATTATATGGTCTGTCACCCTGTATTACAGTCACTTATATCTGGCTCCAGCTCATCCATTACCATGCCTTCTTGAGGGCAGGAGCAGGAAACACAGCTCAAAGATAAACTGAGTCAGAGTTGTCATGTAAGGAGCATCTCCTCTGTTTCACAAATCACACCAGAATCTTCCCCCGGGGCCTGTATTCTCTTTATCGCTGCACCCCCAACACCCAGTACAGCTCCGGGCAAAGAGCAAGTGCTCAGAACACATCTGTCAAGCCAATGTCAGAGCGCTGAGCTTCTGGGACCGAGTCAAAGACAGGGCTGCTCACCCTGCCCCACACAAGTGCACCTGCTCACTGTGATAACACACGACCTTTAGAGCAAGAGAAAATCCCTACAATCCATTTTCCACAGAACAGCCGGAGTGATTTGTAAAATGTTAAATCCGATCATGCTATTTCCTGTTTAAAATCCTCCCGTGGTTTCTCATCACACTTTGAATAAAACCCAAACAACTTCTAAAGTCTCCAGAATCCAGCCTTGCCTTCTCTGCAGCCCACATCTCATGCCTACTTCCTCCACTTTCACTAGACCCAAGTTACAGGAATCACCTCTTTCTCAAAGCATTTATTCAGTTTTAAAATGCAGTTTTGTCCCATTTCATATGTGTTCTTGTGAAATCCTATTGATGACCTGCGAGGTAGGCACTACCACGATCTCTACCTTACAGGCATGGAAACCAAGGCATGGACAGGCTATAATAAAGACCTGCTCAGGGCTGCATCATGAATAGCTGGCAGAGCTGTGCTTCAAAGCCTGTGGGGGTTTTTTTTGTTTGTTTTTTGGTTTTTTTTGTGGTGCCAGGGATCGAACTCAGGGCCTTGAGCTTGCAAGGCAAGCACTCTAACCACTGAGCTAAATCCCCAGCCCCTCAAAGCCTGTGTTCTTAGCCAGTATAACCTTCACTTCCTGTTCTGGAACTCAGCCTCGGAGGTTACTGTCGTCTCTGTGGAAGACAGCCTTCCGGTTCTCTCTCAGTCCTGCTTCTTTAATAGAGCTCAGCTCCAGTGCTGCCTTCCTGGGAAACCTTCCCTGGAAACTACTGGCTTAAAGTAACCTGAATCACTTTCTCCCACATGACTCTACCTTAATTCCTCACATTGCCTTCAAGTCTGATGTTCTTCTGGCTATTTACACATTTGTTTTCTGTGCACTCCTTGCACTAGGATGGAAGTGCCAAAAGAGCTGCTCTCGCCTGCCTTGTCCATTGACCTGTATCCACAACTGGATCGGTGTCTAGCACATGGAAAGCCTCACTAATGTTCATTGAGTGGCGAGTGCCTCTTGGCTTTTGAGTTGTAACGGTAAGCAGATTAATAGGTTTAGCACTTGCTGTGCCACAGACTAAGCACCAAGCACTGTATTAATCCTTTACATACCTCATTTCATCTAAACTGGCACAATGTCTGTGCTGCAAGGCAGAGTGTCTTACTCATTTAACAGATAAGGACGCTTAAGTTTTCAGAAAGTAAATCTCTTGCCAAGGTCACATATCTAGCAGAACAGAGAAGCAAACAGCACAGCTCAAATTTAAGCCCACTCTAGTCTGACTCCCTGGTCCCTGCTCTTCCCGATCACTTGTGCGGCCCTTTCTGGTCTAATTGAGAGGCTGCATCAGCCTTTGCAATGTGCACCCTTGCAGCAGCAGCAGCACCACCACCACCACCACCACCACCCCTTCCTGAGCTCATAAGGCACAGCCCACCAGAAGTCTGCAGGGGTCAGGCCACACCTCTTCCTGCCTTCCTGACCCAACTCCTATCTTCTGCAAGCTCCACTCTCCTTTAATAGGTCTCATTCTCTGTCAGGCCTCCTGCTGCAGTTTACCAGGCTTTTGAAGCTTCCCAAAACCAGTGATTTTTTTTTTTTTTTGCCTTCCTTGATCATAAAATAAGCACAAATCCCTAAACATTGCTTGCCGAGACCTAGCCCTTGCCTGCCTTCAGTGTCTCACTCTCCCTCCTACGCTAGATAGAGGATTTTGTTCTGTTGTTTCAACTTGCCATGGTCCTACCTCGAAACCTTTGAGTTTACCACCCCTTCCCAGAATGTCAACCCTTCCTCTTCACACTGGCAGTTGTCTTCACACTCCAGAGTTCAGTGAGTCGCTTGTTCAGGAACACCTCTCAGGTCCCTGGTCTTGCTCCCTTTTGGGGCATCTACTGCAACTGCAATTAAGTCACAGAGTGTATAACAATCCAAGGAATATCTGACTCTCTACCAGGCTGAGCACACAGAAAATGCAAGGACCGGGACTGTGTCATTTCAGGCTGCATCCCCAGTGCCACACATATAATAAGTGCTCAGTAGAATTTGTTCATTTTCTCCCATATTTAGTGAGTCAAAGGGCTTTGCAGACTCCAGATTTATCACATTTGTTTCCCCCAATAGAATGGAAGTCCCATGAAGGCAGGGATTTTTGTTTTAGTCACTGTTGTTTCCCTGGATCCAAGTATTCATCAAATGAGTATATCCACCGCTTCTTTTCCATTTCTACCCTCTACATTTCAGCTGGACACCACACTGTTGTTATTTCAGATATGATGCACACAGGCTTCTAGGTGCCAAAGGGCTGTCCCAGCCAGAGCTGAGATGGTGGACAGACCAGAAAGAGAAGACAAACCTCATTTCAGTGACCATTACTTTTGAGTTTTCTCAGTGGGATACTTGGAGAGGCCTGTACAACATTGTAGGATTAGCTCATCCTGTTGTTTTCTTCTAATTAAACGTTTTATAACGTTTTATAAGACACAGAATCCAGGATCTTATGGATTTCTGGGTAAGGGTTAGAGTCAAGTGATGTGAAAAGCTCCTGAGGAGAACAAGGTGAGGCAAAGAGAGACAGAAGGGCATGGACTGGGAGACAGGCCCAGGAACTCTGTTTACTATCTGTATATCTTTGAGCAGTGACTTAGTTACTTTCCTTGTTGCTGGGACAAAATACCTGACACTTGCAACTTAAAAAAGGACAGGTTTATTTTGGCTCACAGTTTTAGAAGTTTCAACCCATTGCAGCAGGTTTAAACATAGAAATGGTATGGTGGAAGGACCTGGGTGGAAGCTACTCATGTCATGGTGCCCAGGAAGCAGAGAGAAAAGGGAGGACCCAGGGAGGGAGATATACTCTTCCAGGTCATGCTCCCAGTGACACATCTCTTCTGACCATATCCTACTTCCAAACAGCTGCTCAGCTATACCACCCTCATGATTCAATCACCTACCAAAAGTCCCATCTACGAGCGCATGAGGGCTTCAGGAGATGTTCTTGACGTAAACTATAACATTCTGCCCCTGGCCCCCAAAACATTGATGTGCATTTAGCCCATCCCTAAAACTTGCCAAAGTCTTAACAGTTTCAGCACTGCCGAAAAATCCAAGTCCAAAGTCTCTTCTGAGACTCAAGGCAAACTCTTAGCTATGAACCTCTGTAAAAATAAAAAAGAAAGTTAAACACTTCCAACTTACTATGGCACAGGGTAAACATTCCCATTCTAAAAGGGAGGAGTAAGGGGATATAAAGGAATAGAACTAAAGCAAGACCAAAACTCAGCACAGCAAATATTAAATCCTATAGCTCCACATCTAGCACCCAGGATAAACATGTAAACTCCAAATGGCTTGGGCAGTCCACCCCTATGGCATTGCTGGTTGTAGCTCATATGGCCTCTCTTTGGGGCTGGCTTTTCTCACTCCTTGCAGCTTTCCTCAGACATTCCATGCTCCTGGCTTCTCAGGGATCTCCACTGCACTTTTGGTTTCACACTCACAGATTCACACACTGGCCTCTCGGGGGCACACTGCCTGGCCTTCCAGGCCTTCTTTTGAAATCTGGTTGAAAGGCCCCGTGGCCCCACAACTCTTGCACTCAGCATACCCATGAAACCAGCACTACATGGATGACACCAAGGTTTGCCACCAGCTAGAGCAGCAGCCAGCCCCACCTTCGATCATGGCTGCAGAGGCCAATGAGTTCCTGGATGGCTGCGCACTGTGAACTGAATCCTGGGGAAACAATTCTCTAGATGGCCCTCCTTGAGAAGGGTGCTCTGGGACTCTCTTCTCAAAGCAAAATCTTTCACTTTCTCACCTTGAGCCTGCAAGGGGAGGGTCTTGCTAATGCCCTCAAGGCATCTTTCCTATTGTCCTGGCTAATCTTTTCAGCAACCAAACTCTCCTCAACAAAACTCTACAGGCTCTAACTTTACAAGCACTTCCATTCTGACCACTGGCAATATATTTCAAATTATTCAGCTCTGCTTCTTGGTCCTGCTTCTCCCAGCAATTATAGCTAAAATCCACCAACAGTTCCCAGCCACAGCCCCAACATTGCCCTGCCTTAAAATTTCCTCTGCCAGATCAGTCTGCAACCCTTCAACTCAGTTTTCCACAAGGTTTCAGGACATGAACAAAATACAGACAAATCTTCTGCCAGAGCATAACACACATGTTCATGAGTCCAACTGCCAATGGAGTCCTTGTTACCAACCGGAACCACTTAAGTGTGGTCTTTACCATCTGTGTTTCTATAGAACTTCTATGAGCATTTTGGACTTCTAAGCTCTGGCCAGAACCTCCCATCAAACTCAGCTTACAGAATTCCAGAGCTTCTCTAGCCCCCATCTCCAAACTCATCCCACAAGCCAGTTCCAAAAGCTTCTGAACCACATGGCCAAGTATACTCACAGCAACAACCCCTGGTACAAATATCTGTCTTACTTATCTCTGAGACACAGCATCTGACACCTACGACTTAAAAGGAGAGGTTTATTCTGGCTCGTGGTTTTTAGAGGATTCAGTCTGTAGTCAGGTGGTTCCAAGGCAGGAAGACATGAACGTGCTGGGGAGGAAAGCTGTTCACATCATGGCCCCCACGAAGGAGGGGAAGACAGAGACAGAGAGAAGAAAGACAGAGGAGCTACGTGAAGGGAGATATACCCTTCCAGGTCATGCCACCAGTGACTCACCTCTTCCCACCAGGCTCCACCTCCAACAGTACACTTAGCTGTGAACTCATCCATGTATTATTCCATTGATGAATACACCACCACCATGAGCCAATCACCTTTTAAAAGCTCCACGCCTGAGCACAAGGCCTTTGGGGGACAATCTAGATCTCAACCCTAACAAGCAGTCGCTCTTTTTTCCTCATTTGTAAAACAAGGATACATACACTTATCTTACAACATTGTTGGAAACTTAGAAATATGTGGGAAATACCCTGGTTCACAAAGTGCTCAGTGGGAATTCTACCAGCTTGTACATCCAAAGGCATGTTTAGACGACCCAGAAAAGATAAACAGTCCCCAAGAGGACCAGAAACATGCAATCTCTTTAAATATCAAACTCGGCCAATGAAGGCCTTCTCCAAACGCCACAGAATGGATAAATGACCAGCTCAGCGAGGGAACCAAGGCACAAAGTCAGCTCCCAACAAGTGCTTACTCATTTTAGTCCAGTTTTAGCGGGATATTATGGCCAGTGGCTCAAGCTCCAAGTCTACCTTGCAGGATTCATTAGGCCCTACCACAGGCTGACATCTGCCCTTGAAAGAGGAATTACCAGCCCCGGATTTCTGGAATCTCAGCTAGGTTTGTCCTTTGTAATACTGCCACCTAGCGAGAGCCTGGAGGTTCTGCTACTTATTCCCAACAGCCGCCAGGACCACTGCGACAATGTGTTGGCTCTTTAGGCTTGATACGGGGAATAAGATCTGCCTGAGTCTGTCCCCTTCGATCCTACCTACTGACTGGTTAATGTTTTCTTCCATCACTGTGGTGGAGCAAGCCCGTGCAGTCCCTCTCCAACCTCGTCCAGACGGGGGTTGGGGGGATCTGAAAAGCGCCAAAGGTCAGCTATCGACTACCCCTCACGCATATCTGACCAGGGACCTATTAACTCAAAAGTGACACCAACCTCTTCAAAGCCACAGACGTGGACATTCAGGCCCAGCATTAAAGTGATTAACCCAAGATCACACGAGTCAGAGGCAAGAGCCGGGAAGAGAATCTAAGCCTCTCGTACCCGGGTTCCTGGCTCCTTTCCGACCACACGCCCCTCACCCAGTGCAGACAGCATGCCCACGGAGAGCAGAGGTCAGGCACCCTGCACAAAGGACAGCGTAGTCACGGCTGTGACTGCACTTCTTTATTCTCTGCCCACCGAAATCGCAGCAGGCTCGCGGCTGCCCAGGGGCGGAGAATGAGGGACCGGGAGCAGGAAGCAGAGTCCCGCGCGGGGAGCCCCTGGGAGCACGAGGCCCTGGGTCACGTGACAGGGGAGCCCTGCGGAAGGGCCGCGGCGCGCATGCTCACACGACGTACGTAAGTACGCACGGAAAAGCTCACGGAGGCGAGCCGCAGCTCTGGGTCACGTGTGGAGGGAGCCGGGAGAGAACAAGGGGGCGGGAAAGACTGAGAGGCCACGTGCAGAGGACCAGAGCAGGCTGGTCACGTGAGGGGGACGGAGGCGTGGCCGCTGAGGAGGAGGAGGAGGGGCGCGCGGCTTCCGGCGGCCGAGGGGGGGGGCCAGCGAGCGGAGGGGGGGGCCGTCCCGGAGGTGGCGGCGGCGCCATCTTGGCGAAGGGGGGATCAGGAAGTGCGGACCGCGGC
>PVJO010001764.1:0-36448 GCA_004026905.1 Hystrix cristata | reverse complement strand
CCAGGGGGCGGCGCCGGGGGCCGGGGGCGGCCCAGGAGGGGGCCCGGGGCCGGGGCCCTGTCTGAGGCGGGAGCTGAAGCTGCTCGAGTCCATCTTCCACCGCGGCCACGAGCGCTTCCGCATTGCCAGCGCCTGCCTGGACGAGCTCAGCTGCGAGTTCCTGCTGGCTGGGGCCGGAGGGGCAGGGGCCGGGGCCGCGCCCGGACCGCATCTCCCCCCTCGGGGGTCGGTGCCTGGGGATCCCGTCCGCATCCATTGCAACATCACGGTGAGGACTCTCGTGTGCGCCTGTGGCGGGGGTGGGGAGGGGGCTCGTCAGGGACTTGGGGGCTCATCCAACACAGCTTTTTGCTGTCGAAGGACCTGGAAGGCCAAAGGCCCTCCCGAGGTTTACCTCTTTCTTTCCACGTTACTCTTGTTGCTGCAGCTTGAGGTTCTCTCATGCCCTCAGAGTCTACTGTTGACCCCCAGGTAGCGAGGGACACCTCGACATATGGCTTGTCTGCTGTCCCCCTTCCGTGAATCCACCCACGTCCCAAGGTTCATGATTTTGGTACCTTTGGACTACGGCTCCACAACTTTACCTTGCTACTCAGAAATGCCCCTTCTACACTCCACTCTAATTATACACCTCAAGCTCTCTGCACTGACCTCAGCCGGAAGGACCTAACATGAAACTGTGCACATTTCAGTGATGACCCTTCTCAGTAGTTCTTTTGACTTAAAATGTTACCACTTGTTGTGGGTTCCCTGTCCAGGCATCCCTCGTGCAGACCCTCTTTGCTCTCTGAATTTCACCAAGTGATAGTTCGCAGTTCGTTGACCTCTTTCGCGCTTTTGTATTCTCTCTTATTCTGATACAACCTCTAACTCTCCCCTCAGTTGGTGGTAGATTACTACTCCCTCGCCTCCCCCCGCCCCCCGATTATGGATTGTCCGGTTGCCCACGTTGTTGCCTTTCCTGATCGTGATGGTAATGTGGTGGGTATAGGCTACCCCATTTGTTCTGAGCAGTAACAGTTCCATTTCTCCCTGGCTAGCATCATTCCCACCCTAAGTGCTGTATGCTACATTAGGAGACACCTTACATGTCTCCTGCCTTATTCTACCTTGACAAGGGTTGATCTTGGGTAATTGGGAATGTCTGTTACTCTTGTTGCTGCAGCTTGAGGTTCTCCCATGGCCTCAGGAGCACTGTAGCACTTATACCGGTTGGTATTCCCTGCTGTGATGGTCTTCTCCCTGCTGGAACAGTAGTTAGGGAGCTAGTGCACAGTAGTTTGTCCAAGCAGGCAAACTGCGAATGGGAGTAGCCTGGGGAAAGATAGCCTTGTGACTTCCGTGAGGGCCTGGGTTCAATTGACATGGTGTTTTCCATCCATTTCCTCAGTCAGACCAGGTCATGTTTTGGTTGAATGGTGCTCTACGAGAGATGTTACCATGGAGAGACCAGGGATGGTTTAGTCAGGTGAAGACCTGAGCATTTATTTTTTCTAGCATTGAAGGGTAGAGCCTTTGTGGAGCTAAGATCTCAGTAACAGTGGACACTGCTACCTCAGCAAGTGTGGAAGTCTCAGGGTTTAATTTTATTCTTGAATTAAGCTTCTCCTTCCTTCAGGGTAATATTTGCCCCTTCTAGGTGCCCTTCCTTTTGCCAGGGGACATCTGCTGTCTTTGTCCTTGTCAGAAAGTTAGTTTAGGGGGGCCTCAGCCAGATTCCCTTATGGCCCCCTTGTATAAAAGAGATTTTTCCTGAACTGGCCCCCTTGGTCTTGGCAGGGGGTAGTCTGGTCAAGCTTTTGGCATCCTGGCTCAGGAATGCTGGGAATGTCAGCAGCGTAGGCTTCTTCCAGCCTGCCATGTAGAGCCCTGCAGCCCACGCCTGGGCTGAGAAGGTGGCAGGTTCCCAAGGGAGAGGTAGGGAAACTTGATCTTTGAGGGGCTCTGTTGGGAGTGGTGTGGAGAGAGCCTTCCTTCCTGGTATCCTTTTTGCTTCTAAAGATACAATTTCATTTTTCTCTCTCCTTCCCTGGTGACCTACAGTCTTTGTTTTGTTTCCCCCACACACACACATTGATGTGATTGTGCTGAGGTGATTCTTTGATCCCCTGATTCTGAAGTTTGGAAAGCACAGAAGGATTGGAGGACTGAACTGGTTATAGGGAGAACTTCAAGTCTAGAACTTATAGAGGATCTACAATAGATAAAGGGTCCTCCTTGCTATTGGCAGTTTGGCTGTGCGACTTTCCTTGGTTTTTACTCTGGAAGAAAGAAAAAGTTCCAGGTCGTTTCCTGGAAAAGGTCCTCCCAGAGACTGGAGATTAGGAAGCTGCTTGGGTAGACATTGACCTGCTAAGCTGGGTTTTTATGAATGTGTAAGGCTTCGAGGTGGGCAAGCAGAGGACAGGCAAAATGTGACCTTTCCTAGGGTTCCCCATTGTGACCGCTTTCCCTACTTTTTCCCCTCAGGAGTCGTACCCTGCTGTGCCCCCAATCTGGTCGGTGGAGTCTGATGACCCTAACTTGGCTGCTGTCTTGGAGAGGCTGGTGGACATAAAGAAAGGGAATACTCTGGTGAGGGGACAATGGGGTAGGAGCACATGTAGTCCTGTAAGGCCATGTCAGGGGCACCCTGTTATAAAGGGAGCTGTGCAGGAAAGTGGGTGGTACTGCAGGCTGGATATCTCAAGGCAGACCTTGTAGGGGAGTTGCTTACTGAAACCAGTAAGAGGCAGATTGCTGTAGTGGCCCCAGGATGCGTACACCAGGAGACTCATCTCCACAGCCACATGGTCCGTCCAGTTTAGAGAACTAGGTACCATCCTAGGACCTGAGCTAAGAACCCACCCATGCAGCCATCCAGATCGGAGTGGGGAAGGAGTGTTTGATGTCTCTTTGATCCCTCCTCTAGCTCTTGCAGCACCTGAAGAGGATCATTTCTGACCTGTGTAAACTCTACAACCTCCCTCAGCATCCCGATGTGGAAATGCTGGATCAGCCTTTGCCAGCAGAGCAGGTGAGCTGCTGAGGGACTTTGGGCCCTGTTATACAGAGTTGTCTCGCAGAGACTCAGTAAATACTTGTTTATTGAGAAAACAGCTCTCCGGTGGCTTCTCCCCACCCCCAGCTGCTCCCAGACAAACACGTGTGCCAGTCTCCCAGCTTCTTTCTTCTCCAGTTGGGAACCTAGCTGAATTGAGCGTGAGCAGCTTCATCTCTCTATGAAAACCCATCCTCAGGCAGTATCCCTCAGGTTGAGAGGGAGGGAGGATTTTTGCCATTATCTTAGCAATAGCAGTGGGTGGCCACTGGGGACCCAGGTCCCTTGTTTAGAACCAAGAACACAGTGTCAGTTTAGAGAAGACCAAGTAAAAGAGGGATTCTCAGGAAAGTTAAACTGGGATTTATGAGATGGGTGACAGGAACTGCTATTTTTCTCCTCTCGTTCCTCGGCATAGGGTAAGAGGAGAATAATGGGCTGGTAGGGAAGTTATTCCCTGGGCTCTTGCTTCCACTCAGGTCTGGCTGGTGAAGAGATGGCAGCATGATGGGTGAGCGCACAGCTTCCACACCTGGAGGCTCAGGGGAGTAAGTCTGAGGCTTGCTTTCCAGCCAACTACTTGGGGCTCTAATCTCTGTCTCCTCCTTCCAGTGCACACAGGAGGAAGTGTCTTCAGAAGATGAAGATGAGGAGATGCCTGAGGTAGGCTTCCATGTGAGGGGCATTGGCAGGAAGCTCTTGCCATTAGCAGTGTTGAAGGCCCACTCTAACCAGAGCTATGCTCTAGAACTGGGGAGGAAAAGATGTGAGAGGAATAAAGACATTAACTTACCTGGGGGAGTGTCCAGGGTGGTAGACAAGACACGAAACCCCCATCCAGCCCTGAAATTATGTACAAATCTGCTTGAACCAAATAAATGTTTGACAAATTAATTTCAGACAGCCTTAGAGTTTAACTCACCTGAGTTTGCATCTGAGTTGTCTTAATTGGAGAGTTTTGTCTACTCTCACTTAAATTGCAGTATTCTTATCTGTAAAATGGGATTGTGATTTATGCTACATGTTTGTCTTAAAGATTAACTGAGTTGCACCTAAAATACTTTATTATATATTATAAATGTTAAATAAAAAAAAGGTTAAATAATTTGCCTAATATGTTAGTTGAAAACATGCTCTTGTCGAATATAATGTAGTGGTTAAGAATTTGAGCTTCAGGACTAGATAGACCTTGATTTAAGTCTTAGCTCCACTAAGAGTTCTGGCTTTGGGCATGACAACTGACCTCCCAAACCTTAGCTTTCTCAGCCGTAAATGGAGATAACAGAGTAATGATGCAGCAGTTTGAAGAACAAAATTAGCTAGTGTGTGTAGCGTCTAGGACAGACCCTAACATGATAAGCATTTGGTTGATAATAGCTGTTAATGTAATAACTAGGAGGTTAGTGTGTACTGCCAGAGTGAGGATCACTCTGATCACTTCGTTTCTTGGCATTGAATTAATGTCCCAGGTTCTGTAACTTTGTAAGGATCATAAGACCTACAAAAGGCTGGTGATGCATGACACTCCTCCCAGGCAGTGGACAGCCCTCTGCACCATTCCCTAGGCATCTGATAAGGGGCTAACCCTGGATGTGGTCTCCTCCCCCTTGCACAATGAACTTGGTCATTTAAGGCTGGGGGAAGAAAGAGCTTATTCTGAGGCTGGGGGTGCAACTCAGTAGTAGAGTGCTTGCCTGGCAGGTGCAAGGCCCTGGGTTCAATCCTCATTGCACACAAAAAAGCTAATTCTGTTCTTGACCTCTGCCGTCACCTTCTCTCTACTGCCTTTTTGTTTTCATGTTGGTGTTGGACAAGACTCCTAGGTACGATAGTTTCACCTGGTGAAACATGAGCTTTCAGTCACAATATCAAACCAAACTCATTCTGTTAGGAATTAGGGGAGAATTTCTGCTTCTAGAGGAGAGTTTTAGAGACAGTTGGAGTGGGATCATCCTGGGGAAGACAAGGCTGAGTTCCTTTCCAGGTCCTCACTGTAGCTCTGCTGCTGTAGCTTGAGAACTGAGTAAGAGAAGAAATTTGCTTTGTTCTTTAGGTTGTGAAGGGAATGGGGCTGGGAACTTTTCCAGGAACAGGGAGGGTATCGTGTTGATAAGACTGCTCTTGACCTTGCGGCTCCAGGCCAAATGGTACTGGGAAGGTGACAGTCCTTATCCACAAGCTGCACTGTATCTTTCCTCCTGTTCCACTCCCACTCCATGCTTGCTGCAGGACACAGAAGACCTAGATCACTATGAAATGAAAGAGGAGGAGCCAGCTGAGGGCAAGAAATCTGAAGATGATGGCATCGGAAAAGAAAACTTGGCCATCCTTGAGAAAATTAAAAAGAACCAGAGGCAAGATTACTTAAATGTACGTGCCTTGTAGCAAGAGGCTGGGCTAGGGGTTGGTGGGCACCGGTGGGAAGTGGTGGACCATCACGTACAGTAGAGGGAGCTGCTCAGCTTGGTGTGTCTAAATGCTGGGTAAGCTGCTAGACTGCCCCTATGGTCTAGCATAGATGTTTCCAGACCACACGACTGAGAAATCTTCTGTCCTCCCTCCCTTGCAGGGTGCAGTGTCTGGCTCGGTGCAGGCCACTGACCGGCTGATGAAGGAGCTCAGGGATATATACCGATCACAGAGTTTCAAAGGTGGTGAGTTTCCCCTAGAGAAGGGTCTGGACGGGAGCTTGTCCTAAAGGATATGGTATAATAGTGGCAAGAACAAGGGATTCTGAGACACAGGAATGCTTAGGAACATTTCAGGCCAGGCCTGGAACTCCTCAAGCCAGTGGCTTGGGTTGGATGGGTGTCTCTTCCATTTGGGAGTGGGATCTCCACGGTCACCACTCACCACCCAGGCTGTCCTAACACTTGGCTTTCCTCCTTGCAGGAAACTATGCAGTCGAACTCGTGAATGACAGTCTGTATGATTGGAATGTCAAACTCCTCAAGTGAGTGGAATCCGGGGAGTCGAGGGGCAGCGTGAATGGAGGGACTCTGGCGGGATCTCCAGGCAGTCCCAGCCAGGCTGGGCAGCAGGTGCCCACAGGTGGCTCCTGAGCCCAGACTGGGGTCTAAGCCCAGGCTCACTACTTCACAGAGTTGACCAGGACAGCGCTTTGCACAATGATCTCCAGATCCTCAAAGAGAAGGAAGGAGCCGACTTCATCCTACTTAACTTCTCTTTTAAAGTAAGACTTTCCCTTCTTGCCCCTCCCTCCCTGGCCTAGGTGTCCCTGTCTGCCTCCTTCCCTGACTGTTCCTCTTCTCTTTCTTCCTGTCCTGCAGGATAACTTCCCCTTTGACCCACCATTTGTCAGGGTTGTGTCTCCAGTCCTCTCCGGAGGGTGAGTGGCTGGGCCAGGAGGAGGGCAGCTCCTGAGGCAGAGGGTAGAGAAGGGCCTCGGGGCTCCCGCCGGGCACAGCTCACTAACCTTTCTGTGTAGGTATGTTCTGGGCGGAGGTGCCATCTGCATGGAACTTCTCACCAAGCAGGTGAGCCTGTCTCTTCCTGCTGGCTGGCTGGCCTGGCCTGGGTGGAGCTGCCTGAGCTCCACCCTGTTGGGCTCTAGGCACAGTGTAGCCCTTTTCCTTCCGCCAAGCTGACAGGTGGGGGCTGTGCTGGGAGTGAGGGTGAGGGCCCTCCCAACAGGTCCCCCTAGGCTTGGAGCACAAGCAGGAAGGTTTCCTGGAAAGCTCTGTCCTGACTTGCTTGCTGTGTCACCCCCATCCGTCAGGGCTGGAGCAGTGCCTACTCCATAGAGTCTGTGATCATGCAGATCAGTGCCACACTGGTGAAGGGGAAAGCACGAGTGCAGTTTGGAGCCAACAAAGTAAGGAGCCTGGGGCCAGCATGGTGAACTAGAGCCCAGGCTGCCTTTGGGGGACCAGAAGGACAGGGTCCCTGGGCTGGCAGCATTGGAGGAAAGGGTCTTGGGCAGCCACAGGTGGGAAAGGAGCAGAGCATTGCATGGCCCGAGGGACATCCTCAGACTTGGAGATGGCCAGCTCTGTGGGGGGAATGCTGTGGGATTGTGCCGGGGGCTCTCAGGCAGAGCACTTGGCATCACCAGAGCACTGTGCTGGGAGGTGGGCGGGACTCTGGGTCCTGGGCAGTCAGGCCACTACTGGCTTGACGTCATCTGCTAACTTCTCTTCCCAGT
The DNA here is from genome assembly GCA_004026905.1 of Hystrix cristata. Lineage (NCBI taxonomy): Eukaryota > Metazoa > Chordata > Mammalia > Rodentia > Hystricidae > Hystrix > Hystrix cristata. Next base: position 29,243 of record PVJO010001764.1, on the reverse strand, counting down.
CTCAGTACAGTCTGACGAGAGCACAGCAGTCCTACAAGTCTTTGGTGCAGATCCACGAAAAAAATGGTGAGGCTGGAGCTAGGTCCCAGGACAGTCGAATTCCTGCCAGATCCCGGGTTTCACTCCAGTGAAATAGTGAGGGCCCCCTTGGTCTCTGGGCTCTACTACCTGTCACCCCGTATTGCCCAGTGCTCTGGAGAAGGCCTGGGGACTGACGTCCCAGCCTCTGGAGGCGCACTGGCGGTGCCGTCTTGGGTAGACCCAGTGCTCCCCTCTTGCTGACCATCCGTGAAAAACTCGTCCAACTCTCTCACCTCAGGTTGGACTCATCATTCTCCCTTTCCTTCCAGCCTCCAGGCGGGAAGTCTGCTTCCCCACGCCTCTGCTCCCTTGCCGGGCAGCCTTCCTAGGGTCTTGCTTATAGCCCTGGAGATGTCCGTGGGGACTGGGGCAGGAGGCTGGTCCTCGCCTGCACCTCACTCTCTTCCATGTCTCTGCAGGCTGGTACACACCCCCGAAGGAAGATGGCTAACTCCGGAGAGTCGTCCCCTTCCTCCTCCCCAGGCACCACTGGACCAATTACCTTTGAATGCTGTATTTGGATCTCACGCTGCCTCTGTGGTTCCCTCCCTCATTTTTCCTGGACGTGATAGCTCTGCCTATTGCAGGACAATGATGGCTATTCTAAACGCTAAGGAAAAAAAATAATAAAACAAACACACAAACTGTTTCAAGTACTCAAGACTGACTACAGACCAACCAACCACCTTGCTGGAACCCTTGCTAGCAGGCATTCTTATAAAGAAACTCTCAAGCCTCCTTATATTGCTGGAAACTCAGCTGTGCTCCAGACTAGAGCCTCCTTACCTATGCTATGGATTTTTAATTTATTTTCTCCTATTTCATGTACACTGCTTTTTTTGGTTACAGTGTATGATGGATGTGTATGAAAAAAATGTATCTTTGGGAAAACAATTACAGTTTGTTAATTTGAAGATGCTGGTCTTGACTCATCTTTATTTTTATTCCCATGTCCCATCCTACCCCATCCCCTGACAGCTTGGGAGGTGGGGCGGGCGCCAGGTGCACCATGCTTGGGATTCTGTGGAGGCCAGAGAGCAGAGCGGATGTGCTGCCTGATCTGCCCCAGCCCCTCCCGAAAGCCTCTGGAGCAGCCAGCACTCACCCCTTGGAGCACAGAACCTGGCCTGCCGCGTGACAGTGTAGTCTACTGAAGTGATGGTTTTTGATTCTTGGGACTACTCATTTCTAGTCTCACTGTTTTCAGATTTCTAAGAAAAAGAAAACACAGAGGCTCAAGAGGCTGCTTCATAGACGTCTTTTTACATGAGTGAGTGGGCTGGGGCCAGCCACACAGCGAACATGGTTCTCTGCAGCAGCGCATGTGTAGCCCCTCGTGTTCCCAGCTTCCTTCCCTCCTGGAAATGGCTCTGACTAGCCCTGGATTGTGATGGGTGGTGAGCTCTGATCACTTTGCTCCTGTCTTGTTTCCTTTGGTTTTATGAGAAAACAGGCCCAGCTCTGAAGTTGCTTGGCTTGGAGAATTCTGAGTTCTTTGAAGCAAGTCCCATAAAGCTGGGTCCTGGCAGTGGTTGGTGCCAAGAGAGGCTGGCCTGTGTCCGCATCCCGGACTTGGGGAACTGCTGGAGAGGTGCTGAGGTGGAACTGGTGGTACTGTGTTGTGCGAATTTGTAAAGTTGGGGTGCGACCGCGTTTCACAGGTGCTACCTGCAATTCCTAGTGAGGAAGCTGAGGTAGCTCTTAGGACCAGCAATGCCTATGGATTGGGTAAAGCCTGGGATGGGAGGTTGGCACAGTTAAGAGAAGGCATGAGTCTTAGAAAACCCAGATCTGGGACAGCCGCCTGGGAATGTGTAGAGGCCAGAGGGGTCCTGTGATGCTGGGACTCAGCGGTCTTGGTCATTCCCGCCATCCTGCCTCCACCTCCACCTCCACTTCCCCGCTCCTGACAGACTTTAAAATGGCTTGCTGCTTTAGGTGAACAGGGAGGTCTCTGGTGCCACTGCTGCTTCGGCTGCCCTCACTCACCTGATAGGGTGCTAATGGATGCTGCAGCTGAGACGGATGCAGGGCATTCATTCCTCAGAGCTGAAATCCAGTTCCAAGGCCTCCGTGGCTTCCTTCCGAACTCACACCAGCCCTGACTGGCTGGAATGTAGATTGTGTTTTCAGTAATGTGTACTGTGAGCTGTCCTCTGTATAATGTATTTTGTAATGTATTTTTCTCATCTACCAAAGGATGAAACAAATAAAGTTATTTAAATAGTTTGGCTGTAATAAACTTATTTAAGAAATAAAGGTTCATGTTCACTTGACATAAAAATGCCAGCTGCTATGAAGTGTGTCACAATGTCTCAGAACATCCTCCACTTTTCTTGGCAAACAACCCTCCCTTTTTGACCTTATGGTTTTCATGAAGTTGTGAGGCATAAGAGAGCTGGGTGTGGCAGCATATGCCTGAGGAGGCTGAGGCAGGAGGATTGCCATAAGTTTGAGGCCAGCCTGGGTTACATAGTTCAGGGCGTGTCTGAACTACATAGCGAAACCTTGTCTGAAAAAAAACAAAAAACACTATTATAGACAACAGATTTGCTTGTTTCCAGTAGTAAGGCAAGGAGAAGTGAGACCCTCCTCTGCATTGTCACCTCCTCCTGCCTCAAGTGCATCTGGGTCCCAGGAAGGGTTTGTATGGCCGGAAGCCTAGTTTTAGGGGCAGGGCAGGGATGGGGTGAAGCAGAAAGAAGACCCCGTCATCCAAGTGCTATGCCAGCATCGTGTGCCCAGGCGACAACCTCATTGCTTCAACATCCTCCTGATTCTACATGGGACACCCAGAACACTAGACAATGGGCCTGTCTGGTCTCCAGAATCCCTCAGGGCAGCTTCTGTCTCACCCCGGGGTGCAAATGGATGCAGGAAAAAACTGCCTAGCTGCCTCTGGCTTTTGACCCAACGAAAGTGAGCTTCCTCGGCTTGGTTCAAATGTAGCCAGCCAAGCCAGAGCACTGAAGACGAGTGGCTGCACTCGAATTTTTGAGAGGTGAGCTGGAAGTAAAGGCAAAATGGAAATCAAATCAATGTCAGGCCCAGTCTGGTCTCTGTTGCTTCCAAGGTCTTGAGATGAAGGTGTAGAAGGGCAGGGCCTGAATACAGGAGAATGTAACAATGTGACCCGTTATTTCAGCCTTCAAACTTCAGGATGTGCGGCTGGAACAGCAAGAGTTCTCTTAGTGGGAAGGAAGGACCACCCTGCTGACCACCAGCACCCTTCTCCCGGGCGTGTCAGGGAAATGTGCACCATCCCAGGCCCAGAAGCAGCCCCTAGGTCGGCAGGGACATGGAAGTGCCCTCCATTTTCCCCTCAAGGAGTTGATGAGCACCCTGATAGGAAACACTACAAAACCTTCGGTGGTCAGCATAGGGAAGTAAGAGGTGGGGCTGCAGGGAAAACAAGCGCAGACCAGCTCCCCAACAGGTCTCTGCTAGTTCCTGCAAACTCTGGGCCATCAGGATAAAAAGAGAGAAAGGCTGAGAAGATGGGGGTGGGGGTGGGGGTGAGGGGTAAACATAAAGGGAGGAGGCATTATTATTGTTAAAATAATTATAGGATCCTGGATTTTATTTTTTTCCCCAAGAACATGTATTGGTACATTGTATACATAATGATCACATTCATCATGGTTATTTTGTACCTGTACATGTTGTATCTTGGTTCCCCCCCTCTTCCCCACCCCTCCCTTCCATTTCCCCACCCTTCCTTATTTGCAGCAGGTTTATTTACATTTTTCTATTTTTTCCCTTTCTCCTTTCTTTTCTTTTTCCCATCCTTCTTTTCCCCCTTCTCCCTTTCTAGTTCTCCTCTTTTGAATACTTTTTATTTTTACATAATCTCTATTATACCTCTTTGTCCTTATTTACACGTATGGTTTCTGATGTCAGAAAAACAATTTGATGTGTACTCATGAGTGTCTGATTTATTTCACTTAAGAGTATGTTCTCAAGGTGTGGACCTTATATTTTCTAATGGGAATTTTTTTTTTTTTTTGAGACAAGGTCTCACTATGCAGCCCAGACTGGCCTCAAACTCACAGTGACCCTCCTGCCTCAGCTCCCAAGTGCTGGGCTTACAGACATGCAACACCATGCCCAGCAGTAATGGAAAATTCTACAGACAGAAAATTGTGTTCACTGGACTCAGAGTTTTGGCTGGAGAGATGGAGGTTAAAAGCAGAGGGCTTGGAGTTGGGGATTTAGCTCAGTGGTAGTGTTTACCTAGCAAGTGCAAGGCCCTGAGTTCAATCCCCAGTTCAATCCCCAGCACTCTCTCAAAAAAAAAAAAAAAAAAAAAGCCAGAGGGCTTCTCCGGCAAACGAACAGTGTCCTGTGCTGGATCAAGGCAGGGCAAGAAGCCAGTCACAACCCACTTTGCTCTGAGAGGCCTTCCCCACCTCCCACCCTCCTGCCACAGCCCCCAAATGCAGGGCTGTCTATAGGCAGGACACGGCCAGTTAAGTCAGACCTGGCTTCTCCCCAGCGATTATGAAGTGGAGGAAGGACTTTTCACCTTTCTGAGCTCTTCTTTCCCCATTCACACAGGGAGGAAGACTGCCCACTTGGTAGATGCTCGGGTCGTGTCCACATTCTCTCAGGAGGTGAGCATGCTCAGAGGCTGCAGCTGTATGGGGTGTCCTGGCGCTCCTGACTGCAGACTGTCTCAGGCGGAGCAGCTGTCCGTCCTCGTGCCGTAACTGGAGGTGCCCTCTGGGTGGTGCTGTCTGACTGCTGGGCACAAGCACCGCCAGCCTCCCAGGGAGGGTGCTTCTCCATCACTATATGTGCGTGTGCGTGTGTGTGTGTATGCACACGCGTGGGGGCCCTCACCTCCACTTCTCTGGACTCCTCAGAGCGTTCTTTCCTTTCCTTTTTCACCTAACCCGGTCTTGAGAAGCGGCCTCTCCATTTCCAGGATGTGGAAACAGAGGCCCAGTGAATGTCTATATCTAAAGAAATGGCACAACCTGATCCTGCGTCCAGTGCCGAACCTCTGTCGCTGGTTTTCAAATTCTAGTTGTCTTCTAAGTGGAATCTTTTCCAGGGAAATCTTAAAACAAAACTCAAAACACGTGAAACAGATGACAGCTGAGACCTTGTCTCAAGGGACCGGCCAGGGGGCATAGCGCATTGTAAAGGCCCTGGGTTCAGTGCCCAGTACCACCACCACCCAGTACCACCCTCCCCCTCATCTAATTCTCCATCTGACACTTACCTGGAATTTTCTGATATGTCTCTTCCCACAGGAATATAAGCATTCTGAGAAAAAGAGTCACATCTGTCTGCTAAGAATTACCTTGACAGCTGAGGCAACACTAGAGCCTAGAAAATGCCTGGGACATACTAAGTACTCAGTAAACATTCATTCCCTGTCGAATGAAGGAATGAAAAAAAGAATGAATGAAACAAGAATGACCTGGGACAAATTCATAACTCTCTAAGCCTTGGTTTCCTCTTTTGTACCATGAATGACACCTGCCTTGATGGGAGAATTTAGTTAAGCAAATGTCTGTTCAGGACATGGCATGTAGTAGGTGTTTAAGAAATAGGAAGCTGGGTGCAGTGGCATGAACCTATAATCCTAGCACTCTGGGAGGCTGAGGCAGGAGGATCACAAGTTCAAGCCCTGCCTGGGCTAAATTTGACTTGGTGAGATCCTGTTTTGAGATAAAATAAAATAGGAAAATGAAATAAAATAGGCTGGGGATGTAGCTCGGTGCAAAGGCACTGGGTTCAATCCCTAATCCTGCAAGAAAAGAAGGAAAAGAAGGGGGAAAAGGAAAAAGAGGAAGAGGAGGAGAAAGAAGGAGTGGATGGAGGAGGAGTATGGTGGAGAATTGAAAGGTGTGGGTGCTGGAGTCTGTCTGGCTCTAATCCTGGTTCCAGACTGAAGCCGTATTTCAGCCTTCAACCCTCAGAATGTGCAGCCGGAAGAGCAGGAGGTCTCTTAGTGGGAAGGAAGGACCATCCTGCTGACCACAGCACCCTTCCCCATGTGTGCCAGGGAAATGCATACCATCTCAGGCTTGGAAACAGCTCCCAGGTGGGCATGGACACCAGGCAGTGACCTCCTTAACTCTGGAGGCTGCTCAACTCCAAATGGCTTCATGTTTACATCTGCAGAATGGCAGGGCAGCGGCACCCACTCTGGAATTAAATGAGTTTGCACAGCGACACAGCAAATGCCAATGTTCATGGAGCTGCCACCATTGTCCACTAGGGAGACCCACACAAGTGTGTCCTGCGCCGCTTTGGTGGCACCCACTTCCCTACAACAGGCCACAGCTGCAGCTTCCCACCGAGCACGTGAGGCACCTTTTTATGTAGGCTCCCCCAAGATAGCTCTAAATACTGACCCCCAAGAACCTGTGGTCAGCAGCAGCTCAAGCTAAAAAAATTATTAATATAGAAACACATTCTAAGCCCTTCTTACCTAATTATTACTCCCTAATGATTTAAGAGGTAAGCAGAACAAACCCGACTTGACAGCTGGTGAAATTAAGTTTTAGGGGAAGGCCTGCATCACCACCATCCAACCCCACAGCAGGCAGCTCGCCCCAGACCAGCCTCAACTTCAAGGATGCGTCTGCAACACAAAAGCAGCCCTGTGCATGCATCAGATACGGAGCCATCTCCCAACAACTGCCAAACCAGCTGACTTTAAATTCTCTTGTTTCCTCCAGCACAGTAGCCCTTGGTCCAGATCAACCACCAGACGTTAACTGTCCCTTCACTTTGTTCTGTGACTTTTCTACTGGCCGGTCAAGCATTTTCAGAGCTCCACCTGCCCAGAATCACCTGGACCCTGAGCCCTGGGAGAGAAGACCATCAGGTGGCCATCGGGTCCCCGGCTCCCACCTGGGAGAAGATCTTGTATGATACTCAGCAGGGACGCAGCCTCCCGATGCACATCTCTGTCTGCTCTCGGCCACCTACCAGCAACAGCACCCGGGCAATGGGGAGCAGCTCAAAGGGGATGTCACGTTCACCATTTGAACCCTCAACTGCTTTCCTCTCGTGCTTAGTAACAAACCCCGCCTTCCTCCCATGTGCCACACACCATGACAAGGACCCCACGTTTAGTCATTTCTTGGGCACATCAAATGCCTGCATCCCCGAAGCTCAGGCTATGGAGGCTGCAGACACTAAGGACACAGAGAGGAACGACACTGGGTGGTAATGAGTGATGAAGACACACGGGTGGGAAGAGGGATGGCGAGTGCTGGGTGACTGGTGTTTCAGGAGGGGCCTGAGGAAGGGACACCGGACGGGTGAAGAGACATGGGAAGGAAGTGACACGGGACATCCCACAGACATCTGGGAGAAGAGCCTGTGGTACTGGGGACTGAACCCACGTCTTTTCACTGAGCTACATCCCGGCCCATTCTTATTTTTTATTTTGAAACAGTCTCACTAAACTGCTGGATTTCCCAGGCTGGGCTCGAATTTGTGATCCTCCCACCTGCCAGAGTGCTGGGATTACAGGCGTGTACCACCACACCCAATTGAATGTTCCTATCTGCCATAGTGTTGCATGCTGCATGCATTTGTCCAAATTCCTCTAACCGGACACTTAAAATCAGTTCCAGTAAACTACACTTCAATGAGTACACCTAATACTTCAATAAAGGTGATTTTTCAAAAATGTATGTTGGTTAAACCCGGTTATGTTACTCCCTGGTCAGACTCCTCGGCATTCTCATCATGTGACTCCTCTGCTGAGCCAAGTAAGGTGTTATTTTTTATTATTATATAATCTTTTCTCTAGGGGGGTAATGATCCTTTCTTCCCCTTCCATTCACTTGGATTTCTTTGAATCTCTGGCTACGTCTTCCCACAATCTGCAATGGTTCTTCCTAACCCTTCTCTTCTCAGTTTTCCATTGTTCTTGCTGCCACCATCTGCCCTGGAGTCACACCATCAAGCCTTGTCCTGGCCCACGAGTGGCCATGAGTGTCACAGCACCTCCCTGAGCTAGCCTGGGGAGTGCCTCCCGCCGCTGACTGGGTCCCACATACCTGCTCCTCCTGGTGTATAGCTTCATTTTCCTGGAGCACATTCTTAGCTTGTGAGAACAAGTATATGGGGGGCATACATTGCCTGTGACTCAAAAGTTCTGAACAAGTCTTTATTCTACCTCATTCTTCATTGATTTGATTGAGGTTAAATATGTGTTTGTTTGTTTGTTTGTTTGTTTGTTTGTTTTTTCAGTACTGGAGATTAAACCTAGGGCCTTTGCACTGAGCTACATCCCCAGTCCTCTTTTCTTTAAAAAAATTTTTTTTGTCTTCTGAGACAGAGTCCAAGTCATTAAATTGCCCTGGCTGGCCTTGAACGTGTGATCTTCCTGCTTCAGCCTCCCAAAGTGCTAGGATTATAGGCACGCATTACTACAACCAGTGGACATTATGTTCTTGACGAACTCAATAATCTACCCAATTCCTTATCCTTCAATGTAGATCACCTTTCTGAAGCCTTATCCTCAATGTTAAAATTTTTCTGTAATTGCCACAAACCAGACCTGGCAGTAATAAGGAGCCCCACCACCTAGGAAACTGAGGGGTACTGGATCTCTACTTTCACCTGGAAGTAACAAGGAGATACCCCCCTGCCCTTCTGAAGCAGTGTCAGAGAAAACCAGCTGGAATAGAAGATTCAAGTAAAATCTAGAGCCTCCTAACATAAGAACATGTCTAAAGTCCTGTTAAAACTCATGCACTATACCAAGAACCAGAAAGCCAGGTGGAGTGATACACACCTCTAATCCTGGCATTTTGGGAGGCCGAAGCAGGAAGATTGCAAATTCAATCCCAGCCTGGACAATTTAGTGATTTGGCAAGACTGCGTCTCAAACAAAACAAAACAAAACAAAAACAAAAACAGGAAGATTGCACACTGAATGAAAAAAGATGATCAATCCCTGCCAAAATCAAGATGACATAGATGTTAGAATTGCAACAGATTAAAAAAAATTTATTAGTATATGTTCACAGTACATCATGATTGCATTCATCGTGGAGAGTCGGTATGTGTGCAAAACATATCTAAATTCTTTCTAAGGCAGCCATGATAAAACACTTCAAAAAGCAATTACAAACACCCTTAAAACAAATGAAAAATAGAAAACTCTCAGCAAAGACAAAGTCTCGGCCAAAGGGGGCATGGCGAGGAGGTATTTTATTTTATTCAGATGGGGTTTGACTATGTAGTTCAGTCTGCCCTTGAACTCACTACATAGCCCAGGCTGGGCTAGAACTCACAGTGATTCTCCTGCCTCAGCCTCCCAAGTACTGGGATCACAGGTGTGTGCCACCACACCTGGCAAGAGAAGGTATTTTAAAACAGAAAATTTGCAGAGTGTGGTAGCACCTGTGATCCCAGCACTTGGGAGGCTGAGGCCGAAGGATGGCCTCAAATCCCAGGCCAGCTTGGGTTACATAGTGAGTTCAAGGTCAGACTGAACTACATAGCAAGACACTGTCTCAAAAAAAAAAAAAAAGGAAAGAAAGAAAGAAAAAAGAAATACACTTGAAAACACTACAGATAAATTAAACCAGAATTCTAAAAAATGTTCAAGTAAACCTGAGGGGAAAAAGAAACAAAAAAACAAGAGAACAGGAAATGAAAAATAAAACGTCCTTTATGTGGAGTGTATCAGTGTCCATATCCTGGCTGGGATTTGTTTCGTGAGATGTTACTGAGGGAAACTGGGCCTGGAGCGCACAGCATCTTCCTGCGCCGCTGCCCAGAACTGCGCCTGAATCCAGTTATCTCAGAATGAGCTTTCTGAGCCGGCAGTGGTGGAGAGCGGGGTGTGCTGGATTTGAACACTGGCCAAGGTCGGCTGAGCCCTTTCCTGCTTGTTTGTTAGTTACATTATTGCAAATATTGTCTTCCAGTTTTGAAAAAGCTAGAGTTTATCTTGTTTTATGTATGTTAAATTTCAAAAAAAAAAAGTTATTACTGCTACTACTGCTGCTGCTGCTGGCGCTTCCTCTACTTTTTATGGATCTAGGGCTCAAACCCAGGGCCTCACACAAACTAGGAGAGTACTCCACACCAGGTCTGAACTTTAATTCATCACCTTTTCTTTTTTGGTTAACTCTTTTGCCTTAACAAATGTTACCCTCCTCTGAAAACATGAAGACATTCTGTGTTGCTTCTCCTTCTTCTCCTTCCTCCTCTCTCCCCCACTCCCTCTGCTCCCCCTTCTCCCCTCCTCCCCCTTCTTTGTGGTAGCAGGGAAACAAACCACGGGGGTGCTTTGCCTCAGAGCTACATCCCTGGCCCAGCCCTCTTCTTTTTAATACAAGGTCTTGCTGAGTTGTCCAGGAGGGGCTCGAACTTGCACTCTTCCTGCCTCAGCCTCCCTGAGTGCTGGGACTACCGGCATGTGACCCCATGCCTGGCTTCTTAAAGTTTTTGAACTTTGCTTTCCACATTTAAGGGTATAATCTACCTAGAACTCATGATTGTACATAAGTCACACGAGGGGTAAGTTTTCTTTCTTTCTATAAGAATAAGATCAATTTATTGAAGTGTCCATCCCTCCCCTGAGTCTACCAGTGATTTCTGCACATGCATGCGCCTCCTTTTGAGTTCTCCATTATATTTTATTGGTCAACTTGCCCATCCCCAGGCCGGTCTCACGATGTCTTCTAGTAAGGCCAGGCCTTCATCTTCCCTTGCAGGAACAAGTGTCTTAAATATTCTTAGGATTTGGGTCTTCCGTATAAATTTTAGAATCAGCCTGGCTGACTCCAGACAAACCCTCTAGAAACGCTGAGGGAACTGTCCTCAATCACCAGGTGTTTGGAGAGAGATGACGGAATTCTTCACATTCTCTTACCCATGAATTTAAAGTGCTTTTTTTCCTATTTATTTTAGGTGTTCCTTGAAGAGTTTCAATAGAGTTCAATTATTTCCCCCATATAAACCGAACTTACCTTTTGCTGAATTTATTCCTGGATATCTTTGCTTTTTAATTGCTCTATAAACAGTATATTTTTAAAATTACTTTTCTGTTGTGTGCTTGCGGTGAATAGAAATGCAGTTGGTTCTGGTATGCCTGATCTTACACACCCAGCTGCCTTGTTAATGGCTATAGGTTCTTCTAATAAATTGTAGATTTGTTTTCTATGTAAAGAAACATTGTCCATAGATATTGATGGATTTCTTTTTTTTTTTAGGATTTTTTTAAAATTTTGTTTTAATGGTATATTTTAGACACACATAGTGATAACATTCATCATAGAGGATTTGTACCTGTACATGGTATATCTTCCTGCTTCTTTTTTTCCCTTTCCCTCCCCTCCCTTTACCCTCTCCTCCCTACTTATTTACAAAAGCTTGTTTCCATTTTTTCCTTCTATTTCTTATTTCTCTTGTCCCTCTGTTCCTTCCTCCTCCCCCTCCCTTGTTCCCCTTCCCATTTGAACACTTTCTTCCCTTTCCCAATGTAATACATTCCAGTCTTTATTTACACTTTCAGTTTCTCACACCAGAGAAACAATGCAGTATTTAAACATATGTGTCCAATTTATTTCACTTAAGAGTATGGTCTCAAGATGCATCCATTTACCTAGAAATATCTCAAGCTTATTGTTCTTTACGGCGGAGTAGTACTCCATTGTATTTAAAAAAAAATTTTTCTTTATCCATTCATCAGTTGATGGACATTTGGGCTGTTTCCAAGATTTAACTATTACAAACTGTGCTGCTATAAACACGGGTGTGCATGTATCACTGTGGTGTGATGCTTTTAATTCTTTTGGGAAGATACCAAGAAGAGGACGGCTGGGTCAAATGGAACCTCTAGTCCTAGTTCCCTGAGGAATCTCAACACTGATTTCCATAGTGGCTGCACCAGTCTACATTCCCACCAACAGTGGAGGAGGGGTCCTTTTCCCCACAGCCCTTCCAGCATTTGTTATTGGCTGATTTACTGATAGTACCCATTCTTTCTGGAGTGAAGTGGAATCTCAGTGTTGTTTTAATTTGCATCTCTCGAATGACCAGTGGTGTTGAACATTTTTCATATGTTTATTTGCAGTTTCTACTTCTTCATCTGTGAAGTGTCTATTCATTTCAGTTGCTCATTTTTGGATTGGGCCTTTAAATTTTGGGGGTCTGATTTTTTTGAGTTCTTTATATATTTGAGGTGTTAGTCCTTTGTCAGAGAAACACCTGGTAAAAACTTCTTCCCACTCTGTGGGTTGTCTCTTCACTCTGTTGGTGGTTTCTTCTGCTGTGCAAAAGTTTTTTAATAAGATGAGATCCCAGATGTTGATAGGTTGTGATATTTCCTGGGCAATTGGGCTTTTGTTCATAAAGTCTTTGCCTACACCTATGTCTTCAAGAGTTCTACCTGTTTTATCTTCAAGCAGATTTAGTGTTTCTGTTTTAATATTTAGATCTTTGATCTACTTTTATTTTAGCTTAATGCATGGGGAAAGTTGCGGGTCTAGTTTTAACCTTTGGCATGTGGAGAGCCAGTTTATCCAGCACCATTTGTTAAAGAGGCTGTCTTTCTTCCAGTGAGCATGTTTGGCTTCTTTGTCAAAGATAGGGACTGAGAGTGTTTTGACTTGTTTCTGCATCTTCTAATCTGTTCCATTGGTCTTCAGATCTGTTTTTTTGCCAGTACCATGCTGTTTTTATTGCAGCTTTTTAATACAATTTCAGGTCAGGGATTGTGATGGTCCCTGCTTTGCTTTTGTTGCCCAGAACTGCTTTTGCTATTCTAGGTTTCTTTTGGTTCCAGATGAATTTTAGGATTGTTTTCTCTAATTCTGTGAGGTATGCTGCTGGTATTTTACTTGAGATTGCATTAAATCTGTATAACAATTTTGGGAGCATGGCCATTTTCACGATATTGGGTCTTCCTACCCAAGCGCAAGGGATATCTTTCCATTTTCTGATATCTTCTTCATTCTCCTTTTTCAAAGTACTGTGGTTTTCAAGGTATAGATCTTTTACTTCCTTCATTAGATTGATTCCTAGGTACTTCATTGTTTTGGATGCTATTGTGAAATGTGTTGTTTCCCTAATTTCTCTCTCAGTGTGTCTGTTATTTGTGTAGAGGAATGCTATTGATTTTTGAGTGTTGACTTTGTACCCAGCTATGCTGCTGAATTTAGTTATGAAATCTAGAAGTCTTTCGGTGGAGTTTTTGGGGTCTTCTATATAGAGTATCATGTCACTGCAAATAATGATTATTTAACTTCTTCCTTTCCTATCTTTATGCCTTTTCTTTCTTTTGTCTAATTGCTCTGGCTAATGTTTCCAGAACTATATTGAATAAGAGTGGTGAGAGTGGACATCCTTGTCTTGTTCTGGATTTTAGAGTGAAAGCTTTTAGTTTTTGACCATTTAGTATGATGTTGGCTGTTGGTTTGTCGTAGATGGCTTTCATCAGATTGAGATAAAGACCATCTATTCCAATTTTCTGCAGGGTTTTTATCATGTGTGGGTGTTGGACTTTGTCAAGTGATTTTTCTGCATCTGTTGAGATGATCATATAGTTTTTGTCCTTAGGTCTATTAATATGGTGTATCACCTTTATTGATTTGCATATGTTGAACCATCCCTGCATCCCCAGGATAAATCCTACTTGGTCATAGTGGATAATCTTGAGGATTTGTGGCATTCTGTTTGCCAGTATCTTATTGAGGATTTTTGCATCCATGTTCATTAATGAGATTGGCCTGTAGTTCTCTTTTTTCATTGGATCCTTCTCTGATTTTGGTATCAGGGTAATGCTTGCTTCCAGGAATGAATTTGAGAGTATTGCCTCCCTTTCAATTTCATTAAAAAGTTTGAGGAGTAATGGGATTAGGCTTTCTCTAAATTTCTTGTAAAATTCAGCAGTGAATCCATCAGGACCTGGGCTTTTCTTTGTTGGTAGGTTTTTAATTACTTCTTCAATTTCAGGGGCTGATATTGGGTTATTTAGAGTTTTTGTATCTTCTTGATCTAGTTTTGGTAATTCATATGTATCTAGGAATCTGTCCATTTTTTTTCTGTGTTTTCCACCTTATTAGAATAAAAGTTCTCAAAGTAGGAATTGATGATCTTCTGGATTTCTGTAGGATCTGTTGTGATTTCACCCTTTTCATTCCTAATTGCATGGATTTGAGTCTTTCCTTTCCTTTTTCTGATAAGGTTGGCTAAGGGTTTGTCAATTTTATTTAGTATATGTGCTGCTGAAGCGAGCACTGTCAATTTTATTTAGTTTTTCAAAGAACCAACTCTTTGATTCATTGATTCTTTGTATTTTCTTTTAATTTCAATTGCATTAATTTTGCAATTTATCAAATTGCAAAAATCTGATCTTTATAATGTTCTCCTTCGTATGACCTTTGGGCTTGACTTGTTCTTCTTTTTCTAGAAGCTTGAAGTTCAACATTTGGTTGTTTATTTGAGCTTGCTCTGTTCTTCTGATGTGGGGGTTAAATGCTATAAATTTCCCACGTAGGACTGCTTTCATTCTGTCCCATAAATTTCGGTAGGTTGTATTGGCATTGTGGTCCAGTTGTAGAAACTGTCTAATTTCTTCTTTAACTTCATCTGTGTCCCATTGGCTGTTCATGAGGGTGTATTTAATTTCCATGTGTTTATGAAGTTTTTGTAGTTCCTTCTGCCATTTATTTCCAGTTTCAATGCCCTAGGGTCTGATAATATGCATGGGATAATTTAGATTCCTTTGCATTTACTTAAGCATGTTCTATGAGCTAGAATGTGGTCTATTTTGGAGAAAGTCCCATGTGCAGCTGAGAAGAATATGTATTCTGATATTGAGGGGTGGAATACCATGTGTACATCTACTAAGTCCATTTGTTCAAAAGTTTGGTTTAATTCTGATATTTCCCTGTTGACTTTTTGTCTAGTTGATCTGTCTATTTGTGACAGTGGGGTATCGAAGTCCCCCACTACAATAGTATTAGTGCTTATTTGGTTTTTCATGTACATTAATATTTGTTGTATATAGTTAGGCATGCTGCTATTTGGTGCATATATATTTATGATTGTCATCTCTTCTTCTTGGATTGTTCCCTTTACAAGGATGTAGTGACCTTCTTTGTCTCTCTTAATCAGTCTCAGCTTGAAATCCACTCTGTCTGCAAATAGAATAGTTACCCCTGCTTTTTTCCAGATTCCTGTCATATGAAGTATTTTTTCCATCCTTTGACTTTCAGTCTATGAATTTCTTTTTGAATTAAATGGGTTTCTTGTATGCAGCATGTTGTTGAGTCTTGCCTCTTGATCCATTCTGCCAGTCTGCTTTTTTTGATTAGTGAATTGAGACCATTTACATTGATGGTTATGATGGATATATGTTGACTTATTCTCGTCACGTTATTTATCTGTTGTTGGTTCCCTATTTTTCTCTTCTGTTTAATCACTTACCTTCCCTTAAGAATTCATTCTGTTATGATTCCTGGAATTATAGTCCTCATTTTCTCTTTCTAGAGTGTCCTTCAGAATATTTTGCAGTGCTGGTTTGGTGCTCATGAATCTCTTCAGGTGTTCTTTGTCATGGAAGTATCTTACTTCTCCATAATTTTGAAAGCTAGCTTTGCCAGGTACATCAACATGGGCTGGAAATTGTATTCCTTTAGGACTAGAAATACTTCACTCCAAGCTCTCCTTGACTTGAGGGTTTGTGTTGAGAAGTCTGCTATGATTCTGATGGGGTTTCCTTGATAGGTTATTTGTTTCTTTTCTCTACAGTTTTTAATATTCTGTTATTGTGTTGAATTTCTGGAATCTTAACTATTATATGCCTTGGGGTAGATTTTTGTTGATCATAGCTAATTGGAGTTCTATATGCCTCACTTATCTGTATATCAAGTTCTTTTTCCATACTTGGAAATTTTTCTGCCATTACTTCTGTGAACATGTTTTTTATGTCATTGTACTATGTCCTGCCTTTTCATTGACTCCAATCAATCTTATGTTATTTTTCTGTGTCATCTAGCAGCTGGTGCATTGATTTTCATGGTTCCTTACCATTTTGAAGAACTCATTCTTTTCATGATCATTAACCACAACCTTGTCTTTTATAGCTGAAATTCTGTCTTCACATTGTTTCATTCTACTGCCAATACTGTCAATGGAATTTTTGATCTCCTGGGCATCTATTTGAATCTGTTTAATGGATTCCATTTCTTTTCCATGTTGGGCACTTACGGTTTCCATCATTTCCCTAAACTCCTCTATTTTATCTGTATCTGCTCTAGAGTCACTAATCGTGTCTTTCATTCTGGAAATGATTTCTGTTTTGATGTTTTCTGGCGCTTCATTCATCTGCTTTGTTACATCCACTGTTACTTCTTCCAAGAGTCTGGGTGGGAGGCTTTCAGATTGTTCCACCTCATTACCCACTGGGTTTGCTTTTGGCGAGCTGGAGGTCTGGGGTTGTGTGCCTTCTCGTTTTCTATTTTTTTCTTTTTTAGTTTAATTCCTGGGTTGATGCTTATGAATTGCCTATGGCAGGTAGCTTTTTGTTAGTATTGAGAACTCTTTGGATTACTTCCTCAGAGATGTCTCCCAGGTGTAGCTGGTTTTTGGGTTTTGAGTCTGTTGCAAGATCCTATGTCATTAATTTATTGGGGCTGAGAAGTTGCTGTTTGGCCAGCCCCTGGTTCTTTGACCTTGGCCTATAGTGTTGACTATGACCCTCTGCCAATCTCAATTTTGGCATAAAAGGAAGAACTGCTTAGAACAATTCTATCACCTTGGTTAAAGTAGTACAATCAGCAGCAACAATATCATCAAACACAGCTCAGAAAATGACAAACTGTGGTAACCATCAATCTGCCACCTTTAACCATATGAACTGAATTCACTGTCATATAACACTGTCCAAAATAAACTAGAAACTTGTATACAGTAAATAGGCCCTTAATATGGCTATTTTACCCTCAGGGTAGCAAATTCAAAAGGGATTAAGGTGAAAAAAGAGAAATAGAAGAAGAGAAAGAAAGAGATGAGAAGCAAGGTTGGAGGATAGGGAAAGATTATGCAAACTTTGGGAAACTAGTAAAGAAAACAGTAGGGAAAGAGAGAAGGAAGAAATAAAAATGAGAACTGAACAAAACAATCATAATGAAAAACTAGAATTTCATTTTCATATAAAAATAAGAAAAAAAGAGAGGAGAGGGGAAAAAATACAAAAAAAAAAAAAAAAAGAGGGTAGAGTGCTTGCCTAGTAAGTGCAAGGCCCTGAGTTTGATCCCCAGCACACACACACACACAAAAAACCAAACAAAAAAAACACAGGGGAAACAAAAAAGAAAAAGCAATGTCCGCTTTCAGGTGTGTCTCTGCTGTCACTGGTAGACAGAGTAGGCAGAGCCAGGTCCTTGTTGATTAACTCCAGCAGTAGATTTATGGCAGGGTAGTGGGTGTTCCCAGCTGGGTTCAATAGCGAGGCTTCACCAGTTCCACTCAAGTTCAGTCTGGTCTCTGGCTGTGGGGTTGGGACTCGATTTGTTCACCTAGAGACACACTGTGCATCTCCCACTGGCCTGGACTCAGTTCCCTACCAGTTTGAACTTGGCTCCTTGCCCTCCTGATGATTTAAATTTGAACTCTGCTCCACTTTGCCCTGCCTTGCCCTGGCACCAAAAGCCACTGGCAGCTTTTCTGACTTCTGAGCTCAGGCCCTTTCCAAGATGGCGACTGGACGATTGCCCTCTGCTGGGGGATGTCTGAAACCAGATAACTCAGACAACTCAACAGCCATTGCAGTCTGCTGTGTCCACCGCTCTGCTCCACTTGTGTGTCTTTCCTTGGAGTCCTCCAAGGTCACCAGTAGTCACTGTAGTTCTGCAGGCTCAAGCCATGTCACCTGCGCTGAGAGATGGGGCCACGAGCAGGGACCATGAGCCAGGACCATGAGTGTGGGCTCTGGGGAAAAGCACCATCCATTACCTCCTTCTTCTGCACTGAGGTTGCTCCTTTTGCTCTCCCCGTGGGCTTCAATTCTCATTTCAGATCCCTACTGGGTCCTGGGAACACACTTTCCTCCTTCTTCTCTTCCCTAAATTGCTATATTCCAGTGTCTAGACAATAAATCTCAGAGAGGCTTTTTCTCTGTTTCTCACCACTCCTCCATCTTCCCAGAAGTCTCAATGGTGAATTTCTTTCTCCCTTTACAAAATGTCTGTTTTTTTTGTTTTTCTTGCCTTACTGGACAACACTTCTAGGATATATTGAACAAAAGTAGGGAGAGTGAACATTTTGAATTTTTAAAATTTAAACAAATGCTTCTAATGTTTCTCCATGAAAATATCATTTTCCAGAAGTTTTTGGTAGATGAGCCTACCAAAACCTTCTACTCCTAGCTGGTCTTGAACTCACTATGTAGCCCAGGCTGGCCCCAAACTCATGGCAATCCTCCTGCCTCAGCCTCCCAAGTGCTGGGATTACAGGTAGGCACCAACTTGCCTGGTGGGACTTTTACTTTTAAGTCACAAAATAGGATTCAGTTTTTTTCTAATGTTTTTGCCATGTGTATTTAAAATGACCATATGGTTTTTGTCGTCTAATCTTCTAATTAATGAAACACATTTGTAGGTTTTCTGATATTAAACTACTGTTGTAAGGTGGATGTGGTGGCTCAAAAAAAAAAAAAACCTACTGTTGTGTTTCTTGAAAAAACCCCAAGCTGTTACACATCTTACTTTTACTATACATCATTGGCTCTGTTTTGCAGTGTTTTTCACAGAAACATGTTGCAGGTGTATTCAAGACCAATATTTAACATGACCTTTCTTCTCACTGCACCCTTGTCTGATTTGGTATCAAGATTATGCTGGTATTAGAATGAACTGAGCAACATCCTTCCTACTTTACAATTTCAAAAAAATTATGTAAGACTGAGTTTCTCTGTTCTTTGAAAATTTGGTAAACTTTGCACAGAAAACAGTCTAGGCCGAGTGTTTTCTGTGTGAAGAAATAATAATCTAGGATTCTGCTACTTTAAAGGTGACAGGACTAAATGGAAGAGAAGAGTGAACTAGAAGGGTCTAGGAAGTGGAAGGACTCTCGGAGAGACTGGGGTGTGGACTGACTGGGGACAATCACAGCCCCAAGCAGGCGCTACAGCTTTCAGCAAATCAGAGGCAAGACTGAGAGAGCAGCACAGTGGGGTGAGGAGGGAGCAGGTCAGGCCCTCCGCGGGCCAATGCGCAGGGCCGCGAGAAGGATAAGAACAGCATGTCACGGGGCTGGGGATTTAGCTCAGTGGTTAGCTGCTCAGAGGCCAGCCTTGTTAGCTGCCCCTGAGATGCGTCCTCTCCCCTTCCTGCCAACAGAGCACCAAGCCTAACAATGACGCACCTGTCTTTAAAAACACTTCCAGGTTCTTTGCCTGTAAGCCCAAGAGTCACAGTGCTGCCCCCAAAACAAGCACAGCTGCACTCAGGGCTTCTGAGCATGCACCTTTGGAGAAACACCAGGCTTCTCCCTGTCTCCCTGCTGAAGCATTTGATAGCGCCAGGGCCCCTGACCCATCTCCTGACTTCTGCTGAGAAGAAAATGAATAGCTACCATGTTCAAGCCACCATCTTCATGCCTGCTGTGCACATGGCCTCCCTTGCTGTGCTCAGCTCCATGAGGGAAGCCCTGGGGCTCAGTTTGGGGTCTTCCTTCCTTGTCCATTAAGCAGCTCCCCCAGGCACTGCACCTCCTTAACACCTCACTGTATCTCATGTTGGGCAAAATTCATTTTCCTAACAGGAGGAACTAGATTTTATTCATCTTTGTCTTACACTTCACACCAGCAGCCAGAACCGGGCTGCACAAACACCCAGCACTCAATAAACATTTGCCACATTCAGTAAGCAAAACTTGAATTTCAATACTGCAGGCTGAAAAGCCCTGACTGAAATGACTCATGACCCTTGCCATCCTTGCCAAGAGCACAGACTGGCCTACGTTTTAAAATTCCGAGTTTTCTGCACCTGACCTTGCTCCTGATTGTTAAAGACTATAAAACTCCCCCAGTTCTGTCTTAGCTATGTCTTTGTTGCTGGGACACACTACCTGCCACCCACAAGTCAAAGGAAGAAAGGTTTATTTTAGCTCACAGTTCGTAGAAGTTTCAGTCCATAGTTGGCTGGCTCCAAGGCAAGGAGGGTAGCATGGCAGAGCATCACAGAGGAGAAACAGTCCATGGCAGGCCAGGCAGAAAGCAGCAGCAGCAAGCCGCTCTTTCCTTTTTATTCCACCCAGGCTAGAAGCCTATTCGTTGGTGCCCCCCACACCCAGGGTGGGCCTTCCCATTATCCATACCCAGAACTGTGCTAAACCAATAAATGGACTAGGTTATCACACCTTTAATCCTGATATCACACACCTTAGATCCAGCCACCTCCAAAAAACCCCACCTATGAGTGCATGAGGCTTTGGGGGGACATCTAGATATACACCATAACGAAGTCCATCTGAGCCCCCACCTACTCCTTGGTCAGTCTGGGCATTGCAAGAATTTCCCAGAAAGAGGTAAAGAAAACTTCTGCCTCAAAACTGAGAGGGGCTGATGGTCCAGAGAAAACTCAGACCGGCCCAGCTTGGTGAGTTACTGAGGATTGGGGCTTATACAGCAGACGCCATGTGGGCTGCAGCACTACTGAGGTCACCAGCTCCCTGTGCAAAGCTACTGGCTTTATGGAGCACCAGGTCAAATGGCAAAAGCAGGAACAAAAGCAGGAAGGGGTCCTGGGAAAAGCTGTGAGTCCTCTGTTCCCACCCATCTTACTGGGAAACTATGCTGGTCTCAGCACAATGGTGGTGATCTTGTAGGCTACAGTGTGGCACACAGCCTTGGGGCTTGGTGGGGGGCATGGGGCGCTGGACAGCTAGACGGGTTAGGGAGTCACCACAAGACGGAGTTACTCTGGGTTCGGCGGACGGTTCTCACTTCCGGGGGAAAGACATACCAGGAGCTACTTTGCCACACTGGGGTCCCCTTGGTGGTGGGGGAAAGGGGACTTATGTTTGAGTGTACTAACAATTTCCGCCTGCCGTTCAGCTCCTGCATGGCAAGTGCCACTTTCTGCACAAGAGCCCAGATCTACAAACTCGGAGCTGGAAAGGCAGGCAAGAGAAGGCAGCCCTGGGCAGAGCTCTGGAGAGCAGAGCTTCAGGCAGCACCAGGCTGGTCACCCAGCAGCCCTCTGGAGCCACAGGATGAGGCCACTGCAAAGGTGCAACGAGGCAGAGTCACATCCAGACTCCGGCCGGGCCAGGCAACGTGGGGGCTGTCCTGGGCCTCTGGGAACCAGAAGAAATGAATTGACCCTCACAGTAGACACAGCATGTCTCTGGCTTTGGGTTCTTTAATATTCCTGCCTGTGAAAGTTCAAAGCATTTTCGCTGCCCTGAAAATAAAAAGGGAGATATATACATAGGCCCAGTTTTCAGGAGCAACTAAGTTGGAGGGGTTCTAATCACCACTTCTGGCCAGAAAACAGCAAGCACATAGCAAAACTAAGACCCTGCCTCGGACTTCCAAACCAGGGCTGGATCCGGAAGGTGGCGCTGGCTGCTGAGCCAGAAGGTTAAATATGGAAAGGGGGTTTCCCGGCGTCACTTTGCCAAATCCCAGTGGGCGTAGATCTGAGAGCCGTGGGGCTGGTCAGCAAAATGGACAGAGGAAAGGAGTTGCTTCCCAAAGCAAACAAAGCAGGGATGGTCACCACTGTTTGCAGCCATTGTGTGGACATGGAGAGGGTTGGAGTCTTTAGAAGGTACAGAATTTCCTCCTATGAGGGCAGGGTTGAAAAGTGAAAGAACTGGTGACATAATTTAGATCCCCAGCCAGCTAAACTTCACTCGCTTTCATACACACTCGGAACCTACAGCGTGCTATGTGGGCCAGGTTTGTGTTAAGTGCAGTAAACACAGAAACGGACAAGACAGATGTCTGCTGGGGGAAAAGAGGTGACCCAGGCAGATGCCCAGGAGAAAGTGACTCCCACATGTGTCTGCAGCACCCTCCCCACCACTCTCACCTTGGCCTGGCCTCCCTGCCCAGGGCCATCCTCACCCGCCGTGTCCTTCTCAGACCCCTGTGCCCATCTTCCCCCAGCCCAGTCTTCCCGCCTGCCCGCTAGTTTGGGTCCCTCAGTCCCCACACACGTACCACCCCGCCCTCCTCCGAAATAACGTCTTGTCATCCTGATGCCCTTTTGAGCTACACCCTATTTGTTCTCTTTTCTGCCAAACTTGTAGAAAGAGCTGTTTCCACCCGATGCCTCCATTTCCTCCCCACCCACTCCCTCCTGACTGCCCTGCTGAAAGGGTTTCCTGAGGTTGAAGGCTCATCCCTGCGCCCTGCCCCGCAGGGACCGGTTTCCTCGGGCCTCCCCGTCCCACTTCCTTGGCTGCCCGAGCACAACATGGCTGTGACATTTCCCAACTCTCTCCTGCCCGGAAAAGTACTGGGGACAAACGTACTGTGTATTAATACCCTGTTCTTTCTACCAATCAATCCAAAGTCACTTTGTTGGTGGACAAAAATAGAAATGCATTATATAGAACTCATTTTTCTCGGGCTTCATGTCTATATTACACTTAATTCACATTTTCTAATTTGCTGTACTTTTAAATATTTGATGTTCATTACACACAAATCTACAAAATGCAGAGCAACAATCAGCACTGCTTAGCATTTTCAGTGTGTGGAGTATGGTCCTAGATCCTATTCCAATTGGCCTTCATAACTGGCCTGTGCCGGGTGCACTGTTACTGTCCTCAGCACAAAGAAGCAGAAAAATAACGACCAGAGAGGTTAAGAGACCTCCCTAAGGTGACACGGCCAATTGGCAGTTAGGGTTTGCACTCAGGGCTTCTAATTTCAAATCCTACATTTTTTTCCATTACCTTATGGAAAACCAGGGTTTAGTCTCAGGCTTTACCATTATTTTTAAAAATAGGTAATTATTTAATAATTTTTTTGTATCTTTTATACCAGGCATCAGGAAAACAGAGTCTTGGGTCAAATCCAGCCTGATGCCTTTTTTTTTTTTTTTTTGGTAAATAAAATATTATCGAAACACAGCCATGCACAGTCATTGACTTGTGTCCACAGCATCATCCATTCTGCACCGGCAGAGCTGGGTATTTGCATTGGGCCCATGTGGCCTTCAAAGCATAAAATATTAGCTCTCTGACCCTTTATGGCAAGATTTTGCCAACACTTGTCCTATATCAATGGTTCTCAATTCTGACTGTGGACAAGATTTAGCCCGAAAGTCACTTTTGTTTCTTTTTAAACTAACAATGAATTGCTCAGTCTATCCCAGAGAAACAAAATCAGAATCACCAGGGCTGGGACTAAAGCATTGATACTTTTTTATAGCTCTCCAAATGATCTGAATATATAGTCAAGGTCAAACGCTACTGTTTGTTGTGTACAGTAACCCACAGCCCTGTAATGCCAGCTACTCGGGAGGCTGAGGCAGGACAAGTTTGGTCCAACCTGGGCAACTTGGCATGACTGTATTATCTTGAAAATAAAAATAAAAAAGGCTGAGGATGGAGCTCCATGGTAGTGAGATTGCCTACCATGCATGCAGCCTTGGGTTCAATCCCCTGTACCATGAAAAAAATCAGTAAATTCAGGAAGCCCTGGTTTTCAGAAAATATGCTCAAACGTGAAAGAAGAATTCCTCTTCCCTCCCCAACACAAACACAAATGCCAAAACATCTGCCAACATCCGTCCATCCATGGCCATTTGGTCACTGTCACCAGTGAGAATGGCCCATCAACAGATGCTGGTACTGCTGACAGGTACCCTTAGCAATCCTGAAAAACCAGAAGACAAGCCTGAATATGACTTTCTTTTTCTGATGCTCCTTAATAGTTTAATTTGTGTACTTAAAAATTTTAATCAATTATAGATTTGACAAGAGGCTTGGCACATTAAGCTAAAATTGCCTCTTGCCCTGTAGGGACTCTTACATCTCATTTTAAATAATGAAAATAACTTATTAGGGTTTTTAAATTACAAAAGCATTAAATGTTTATTACAGAAATATTTTTAAAATGCAGATAAGCAAAATAGGAGCATCATCCTTCATCCTACCACCAAAACATGAGCGCGGCCCATCTACTATAAAGGTCATGGGTTTGGGCTGAGCCTTCTTGCTTATAATCTGTTTCCCTTCACAATACATCTCTTTCATCCCACAACCGCATCATGTAAAAGATCTACAGCCTGCTATTAACTACCACATTAGCACTTGTGAACCACCGACTTCGTGCTAAACAAGTTTAGGCCCAGAAGCTGGGCAGCAATTTAGCGGCTGGCACCCCCAGACATGGTGAGGACAGAGGAACATTTGCTGCTGATGACAGTGAAATCACGCCCCTCCCGGCCAAGCCACGTGTCCTTGTGTCCCCAAAGTTCCACACCTGGGTACAGGCCGTGGAGACACACAGGGCTGTGTACGCTCAACTTCACCAAGACTGTTTGAGGGAGCAAAAACTGGGAAAATACTCATTTGATCATGTGAAATTCACATTTTTTATGGCGGATAAAAATGGTCTAATACCAATAATTGCAAATGGTACAAACTAAGTATTGGAACGTCTTTTGCGGAGTAAACAGTGGTAGAGTCACTCAGTGGATTAGACAACAGCTAAAGTTGCTAACTAGAGCTACATGTGCTTACATGGTGTTTTTAAAAAGTGGTGAACGGTAAAAACACAAACACAAGAAGAACAGAAGGGACCAGCAGCTATCTGCCTGTCACCTCAGGCCTCACCCTCCCAGGGCACACCTCATCCATTGCCCCTGCCCCCTCCAACCTCTCCAGCTTTCCTACTCACACGCCAGCTGCCCAGAGCTGGGAGCCAGCAGACCCTGCCACTCTTCCCCCTCTGCAAACCCGGCTGTGCCCAACTCCACCCTTCGTTCTGCCCCCGCCCACCCTCAATGTCCTTGTTGTCCTCTTTACCCAGCTTAGATAGCAGGGCTGTCACTGTGTCGGGTCCTTCCCACATCCCGCTGCCTGTTCCCATCGCCAGCTCCCCCGCTCCCCACCCAGACAAGACTGCACACAGCTGCTATGCTTCCTTTTGGCTCTGCGGAGGGCCCCGTCTTGTCTCACTAAGAGAAGCAGTCAAATGGGAACTTCTGCCTCTTCTGCCACCACCCCCTACGTGGACGCCCTGTCCCTGCACTGGGTCTGCTCCCTCTCAGCTCGAGGCCTCTGCCACTGAGAGGTCTCCTCACTCCTGCAACATCCGCCTCTCAGTCCTCATTTCCACAGACCCCTCCTGCTGCAGTCGCCTGACCCTCCTTTATCTTTCACTGTCTCGGCTTCCCGCCCTTCATGCCAGCTACTTCCCACACACCTGCCCCTGCCCCGTGCTACAAACTTTCAGGTGCCGCGAAGGAGAGACAGCAGGGCTTCCTGAAGCCAGAGCAAAGGCTCTGCTCACAGTGCACAGCGTCGCGCCTGCTGCCGTGTCAGCCCCAGACTGAAGGGGACAAGGGCTGGAGGGAAATGAACGAGGAGGTCCCGGCAGCCACCCTGGTTACAGATGAGGTGGCCCGGGCCAGGGACACAGCAGTGGGCGTGATGGGAAGCGGCCAGATTCCAGATAGTTAACTTCTTGTTGGAAAACATCCAGACACACGTGGAGTAGAGATGACAACAGATTCTCACGACCCCATCACCAAGCTTCAGTGGCCACCACATTTTGCCAGAAAGCTCCATCCACCTCTCCCCATCATCCGAGAAGCGTCACATCCTTAAGCGGGAGCCTCAAAACAGGGCATTTTCCTAACTGACACAAGGCCATTATCAAACCAAGAAAATGAGTACTAATTCCATATTAATTAATATCTTATCACAGATGTTTGGTCCATTTAGGATCAAAACAAGACTTTGACTTCTTATGAAAACCAGGTCAGTTGTTCTATAGATCAGATCATTTTTTTGGTTATCTTGTCTCTTCAAGGTAGTACACCCTATGCTGAAGGGTGTATTTTTTTTTCCTTTTTCCTACTTTTACTTGGCCCAAACTCATTCTCCAGAGCCTGTTTCAACCCTCATCCTTAATAAATGTGAAACTTTGCCACAAAAAAAAAAACCCCAGTATCACTTCTTGATCTTCTCCTTTCTATACTTCTTTTAGACTAGAAATTAGTCGTGGAGACCAGGCACTATAGTTCATGGCTGTAATCTCAACACTCTGGGTGACCAAGGCAGAAAGATTGCAAGTTTGAGCCCAGTCTGAACAACTTATCAAGACTGTCTCAAAATTTAAAAAAAGAAAAAAATTTTTATAAAGGGTCTGGATTTAGCTTAATGTAAAGACCCTGGGTTCAATCCCCAGTACTGAAAGAAAAAAAAGAAGAAAGAAATTAACCATAATGCTCACTTACATGGAGATGTTTTTAAATTTGGGCAGTGATCTTTTTGTTTTGTTTCGTTTGGGGTTTTTTTGGGTTTTGGGGGGGCTAGAATGAAGATGGGTGGCACTGCTACAGGGAGCTTAGATCTGACTGTCTCACTTTCAGTAGTGCTGAAAACTAATCAGCAAGTTCAGATGATGACAACCTCCATCACAAAAGTGTCCATCAGTTTTGTTGTCTTGTTTTGTTTGTGATGGTAGGTTTGTTTGTTTGTTTGTTTGTTTTTGAGACAAGGTCTTGCTATGTAGCCCAGGCTGGCCTCGACCCCACAATGATCCTCCTGCCTCAGCCTCCTGAGTGCTGGGATTACAGGCACGTGCCACCACACCCGACCAGCATACTCTTCAAGTCAGACAACCCCACAGGATAGAGTCAGAAGCCACATTTCACCTTCTTCTACCCTTTCCTCCTCCCTGCCCCTCATTATCCTTCCACAGTTTATTTCTGCAAATGAAAAGAAACACTCCATTCTACTCCTCCTTTCTTATACAAAAAAGCATTTGATTCTAGATATGTTTTTAAGGTAAAGCAAAAGTGACCTGCCAGCAGATTGAATATGAAGCGTGAGAAAAATGTGGGCTAGGGATTTAGTGCAAGCACAAGGCCCTGAGTTCGATCCCCAGAATCAAAAAATAAAATAAAATAAAATAAAAGAGAGAAAAAGAAAAATGTGAGGCATGAGACTACTTCTCAGGTTTGAGACTTGAGAAGAGCAGTATTACTGTTCATGGAGGTGAGAGGAATAGTCAGTTGAATGTCCAAGCTCAGACTGCAAAGGACAAGAATATCCCTTCCCTTAAGATGGCAATTAAAATCATGACCTTCTGCCACCACAATCATATCCTCTGCAATGCCTGACAGTTTTGTCTTGCTTTGACGCTAAGGATTAAATCTGGGGCCTTGTGCATTTAAGCATGTGCTCTGCCACCGAGCTATACCTGGCAGCTCTCTGGTTCTTACGTCTCTCTCCTCGCCTGACCAAGGCCACAGCTACGATGCTGACAGAGGTGGTAGAGCTACTATCCACATCTTGTTCTTGATCTCAAAGGGAAAGCTATCGAAGTTGCATCACTAAGTATTATGTTTGCTGTACATTGTTAAGTCCTTAATCTACCTGGAATCCACTGGTGCATGTTATGACGTTAAGATTCAATTTCATTTTCCCTGCACTGGTAACCAAATGTCACAACAAGTTCGCTGAATAGTCTCTTTTCACAACTGCAGTGGCCCCTGCTTTTTATATATACACACACACACACCCCAAGAATTCATATACGTGTTGGTCTATTCCTAGGTTTTCTATGTTATTATTCATGTCAACTACCTAGCATTGCACACCCATTAAGGTCATCCTTACTGTAGAGGAGTCTGCTTCCTTTTCCAGCCCCTTATCTTTCTTCAGAAAGGCTTGGTTATTTGTGGAATTTTTATGGTCCATGTAAATTTTAGAATCAGCTTGGTAAATCCTTGGGTGCTAAACTATGAAACTCTTAGAAGAAATCATAGGTATAAATTCGGGCAACCTTGGATTAAGCAGTGATTTTTAGACGGAACAACTATAGCACAAGCAACCAAAGAAAAATAGAAAATTAGAGTTTATAAAAAGTTAAAACTTATGCTGGGGATTAGCCCACTGGTGGAATGTTTGCCTAAGAAGTGTGAGACCTTGGATTCAATCCCCAGGACTGGAGAAGGAAAAAACAAAAACAAAAAACTTGTGTGTGTCAAAGGACACTATAAAAAAAAGACAACTGAATGGCAAATCATATATCTGAGGAGAGACTCATATTCAGAATCTCTAAAGAACTCTTACAACTCAATAATATGAAGACAAACCAATTAAAAATGGATAGAGTATTTGAGTAGATATTTTCCCAAAGATATATAAATGGCCAAGAAGCACATAATAAGATGTCCGTTAATTATTAATGAAATGCAAATCAGAACCATGTGTGATACTTTCCATCCACTAAGATGGCTATCATCAAAAAGAGAAACAACAGGTTTTGGTGAAAAAGTGAAGAAACTGGAGTCTTCATGTATTGCTGTTGTGGATGAAAAATGGTGCAGCTATTTTGGAAGATAGTTGGCTAGTGCCTCAAAGGTTAAACACAGAAATACCATATGACCCAGCAATTCTGCTCCCAGCTATATGCCCAAAATAACTGGAACATATGTTTAGATAAAAACTTGGACATTGATGTTCACAGCAGCATCATTTGTAATAGCCAAAAAGTGGAAACCATGTAAATGTCCACCAACTGATAAATAAACAAACAAAATGTGATGTATCCGTAAGAAAAAGTATTTAGGCATAAAAGGTAATGAAGTGCTGTGACACACCATAACATGGATGAATCCTTAAAACATCATGCTAAGTGAAAGAAAACACAAAATTCTACATGTATGATTCTAGCTATATGAAATGTTCAGAATAGCCAAATTCGTAGATGCACATAAAACCTTTTTTTTTTTTTTTTAAGAAGCATTAGTGATTGCAAGGGGCAGGGAGAAATGGGCAAGGGTGCAGGATTACTGATGGATACAGGATTTATTTTGCAGGTGATTAAAATGTTCTGGAATTAGTGGTAAAGCTTAGGAATATATTATTGCTTGTGAATGTACTGAAAACCGCTGGATTGCACACTTTTAATAGTGGCTTTCATATGCAAATTATATCTCAATTTATAAAAGGACTGTTATTACAATGAA